>NMRB01001388.1:38001-68439 GCA_002633025.1 Notospermus geniculatus
CCACCCCACGCCATAAAAGCTAGCTACGCCCTGATCCCTCTATGTCAATTTCAATATGTATTAATATTTGATAAACAAGTAAATGACACTTGTCAACCTTCTAACTTTGTGTTTTATTACATTTGAACAACAATAAATAAACTGATATTGATAAAAGGCAGAAGAATGAAAAAACTGCAAAACTGAACTCATCAACTGTAAGTCAATGAACGAAGTCAGTCTCATCTTTGTTGAAGCCACAAGCAAATTATCCCAAGAAGATGACTATGGGCGGTTAAAACCGCAAATACAGTACGTTGCACAATTGACCTCCCTGTATCCCGGTACCTTCCCCGAACGTGACGCGGAAGGTAGGCTTCAGTTTATCGAGTCACGTGTCTCTGTTGCTTGACATCGGGTGAATGACGTTACATCCTCACTGCGTGCCTTCCATGACGCCGTGCCACGTCCTCGGAAGATACGAGGACGGTACGTGCATGACGCTGCATGTGGTACGCGGATGGTGCGCGGCGCAGAAGGGAGGTCAATTGTGCAACGTACTGTAAAAACGTTGTTGGTTGTCATATTCTCTAGTCGTTGTGATGATCTCTAGTCGTAGCTAAGAAAGACAGCGTTATAAAATAAAGACGTTGTTGTAGTCATATTCTCTGGTCGTTGTGATGATCTCTAGTCGTAGCTAAGAAAGACATAAGGTGGCGCTGCAGTCGCCCACATGATCTCGAGTCATAGCTAAGAAAGACGTAAGGTGGCGCTGTATCATTTGTAACACTTCGGGTGTTTTTGTCATTCTTCATGTGGACGACTGCAGCGCCACCTTATGTCTTTCTTAGCTACGACAAGAGATCACCACAACGACTAGAGAATATGACTGCAACAACGTCTTTTTTTTGTAACGTCTTTATTTGCGGTTATAACCACCCATAGAAGACGCCGGCACATTGTGAAGACACACTCCAATGTCTTGTACTCTGAGGAGTTTCCAATGTTCAATGTGAAGAACAATTATGTCTCGTTATTGTCTATGTATGAGTTGAGATTATATTGTCTCCGCCGAGAGCACTTGGGATGCCATCAGACTGAGTCAAGGAGGAAACAAGCATTTCGAGTGGAAAGACCTTGGCGATGTCAAAACCCAGACAAAGAATATATTCATAAGTGACGGGAAGCCAGGCTAATAATCTGACTTCAACCCAAGTATTGTATTTTCGTTGTCACTGGAGCTTCATATTCTACTCACCAATGAGTCAATTCCATTGCAAACCTAACACAATAAGTCACTTCCATGGAAACTGTGACACCTCAGTCATTTCCATGGCAATCCTGAGGCCACAGTCATTTCCATGGCAACCCAGAGACCTCAGACAGTCATTTCCATGGCAATCCTGAGGCTCGTCATTTCCATGGCAACCCAGAGACCTTGGTCATTTCCATGGCAATCCTGAGGCTAAAGTCATTTCCATGGCATTCCTGAGGCCAGTCATTTCCATGGCAACCCTGACACCTAGGTCATTTCTGTGGCAATCCTGAGGCCAGATTCATTTCCATGGCAACCCAGACCTCAGTCATTTTCATGCCAATCCTTAGGCCACAGTCATTTCCATGACAATCCTGAGGCCAGATTCATTTCCATGGCAACCCAGACCTCAGTCATCTTCATGCCAATCCTTAGGCCACAGTCATTTCCATGACAATCCTGAGGCCACAGTTGTTTCCATGGCAACCCAGAGGTTCCAGACAGTCATTTCCATGTCACTCCCGAGGCCACAATCATTTCCATGGCAACCCAGAGACCTCAGGCATTTCCATGACAATCCTGAGGCCACAGTCATTTCCATGGCATCCCAGAGACCTCAGTCATTTCCATGGCAATCCCGAGGCCACAGTCATTTCCATGGTAACCCAGAGACCTCAGTCATTTCCATGGCAATCCCGAGCCATATAAGTCACTTCCCTGACAGTTGAGAGACCGACAAATCAAGACAAGACCACAAAAGTTTCTCTGAATGAAATAAGTGGACCTGAAAGTGTTTGTCTTAATAGGCATAGCGTCTCTTTCTACTTCACCATTCGGCATTTCTCCCGCCACAAGCCCCGAGGACTTATCCTGAGATAGATGATCACTCACAAATCCCGCCCAATACCTCTGTGGTTGGCCGCCTTTGAAATCAGACCACAGGTTCCAGGGGATGGACACGTATTGTTTTTGGGATATTACCGCCACAAAAAGGATTAGTTAGCTTAAGGTATCGTAGCGAAGGTGCGAGATAAGTCATAAATCATCTTTAGTTGGTGCTTTGTAATGGTAAATCTTTGATATGGAATCTCTGCCCTCGGGGGATCACGTCATTGTTTTTGGATAATTAGCCAGAGAAGAAGAGTTTGGATGAGATGAGTAAAGACAAGAAAGAATTTACAATAAGCTGTCTAAGAGAACGGATAGGGTACAACTGGTCGAGGAGTTTTCATGAGTATAGCTGCTCTTGTCTGATTATTGATGAATTAATTGGGGGGGGGGGGTAATCAGGGTAAAATGTGGAGCTACAGAGGCTTTGCAATGATGTCATCCTGGTAGCCATTCTGGAGTACACAGGCATGACAGGGTGCAGAGGTGTGAGCCGACTGCGACGTGACTTGCGTGAAGTGCGCCACTCCATTGTTTGACACAACGTCATTGGGGCATGCACGGCTCATTTCGCTGCACCTCTGCAGCATGTGTACTCCAGCATGGTGGCTTGTGACGTCATATGCAAAGCCTCTATATTCAGTGGCGTGACCCATAGACTGAATTACCACCGCTACATCTGTACAAATGTCTGTGCGTCTAAACCCTACGCTTTATATCATGAGAGGAAGGCTTATTAGCAAACAGTTCTGCCAGCTGTTGCCAACTTTGATAACCAATGCGGCTACAGTGGTGGTGTTGGCAAATACTAGACTGATTCCAGTGTGCCGCCATAGAGACGGCATCGCACCGGCGGCAAACTAACGATCTCCAGAGAGTCTGCAGGCATTATTGCAATGGTAGCACGTTCTGGCCAAAAGCACACGTATCATGGTTTTTCTTTGCAATGAATTGCTGTGGGCACCCCCATCTTTAGCTCCTCTTAGTATCACCTAACATAGAAAACGTCTAAAGATAACAACAGTTGTATCCTACCCGGCTAATTTTCATATTGTCCATCTCAAAGGGCACAAAGACAATGCCAAGACTCGTACAACTCAATTGAACCCGTGCGTGATTAGCTGCTATTACCCGAACAGGGTCTAAATTAGCTCGGGCCCTTTTTCATCAAAGGAGAAATGCCCCCAGAGGAAGGGTAAGAATAGCATTCGCACAATCTGACTTTGGAGGGTCGCGTTTCAAAACTATCGTCTATCATGGCTGGATAATGACCCTCACGATCAAAGGACGTCTATCGGATCGCCATTTTTCTTGCGGTAATCTTCTCGGCTGAGAATAGAGGGGGTATCAGATTCAAATAATTGTGTGTTGATGGGGTTAGATCTGTAACAAGATGATTGTGGTGTTAATTGACTGGGTGAGTGTGGGGTGAGAGGAGGTGAACACTTGAAGCCAGTTCGTGCTGAAAAACTTTCAGTATAGAATCAGCCGATATGCCACTCTGTGCTCTCAACTCACGGGTCTGACAGTCTGAAAGGGTCAAGTGACACACTGAATGAGCTGCTCCTTGAGTTCCCCAGAAAGGTTTCTGGAGAGACTGGGGTAATAATATGAAACACTTTGAAACTATAGGCCTTTTTACACAGTGCGGGTGCATTCCGGATCGAGGAGGATTCGATTATTTTTCCCCGTGTAAAAGCGAAAAAGCTAACCTCAACCTTCCTTGGGCTAGTTCAGTTCGCTGCCCGAGTCTCGGGACGGTGGAGGTAGTTGCAGGCCGGTTATTCTCACGTGTAAAAGCGAACCGACCTGCACCGGCCTCGTGTGGGATTGAGCACGCTACAGAGTGACGTCACTCGCATATTTGCTGTAAATCATCTGTGAAGAAATCACGCGTGAGATTTCTCAAGCACTGCTCATGCTGTTAGAAGCATAGTTTATCGACTTTTTTTTTAGTGATATTTCCGGGATATTTTGTACTTATGATAATTGTAAATAATGTCGAAACGTTGACACACGCCATCTAGTGGCACGCATTTGAATGAACCGACCTCGAACTACGTAGATCAAGGCCAGATATCAAACCCACACTGTGTAAAAAGAGATCAATCCATCCTGAACTGAACCCACACGAGGAGGGTGGAGGTAGATTTCCTCAAACCCGCACCATGTAAAAAGGCCTTTTTATATCGCAGTGGAGAGCGCAATGAAATGGTCCATGGACCATGTGCTCACTCGTGTGGACATACAGTGTAATGACAGAGAGAGGTACACGTTAGTTATGAGCAATCTGGGTCAGGTCATTCCCAAGTTGCAGGACTTCAATGATTGTTGGGTTATGTCGCCTAGCGGCCATATTGGATCGATCGGGCCAAAACTTCACATGCACATAAAGGTCATCTAGAGGGAGCCACATAGCACATTTGAGCGCTCTGGGTCAAGTCGTTCCTGAGTTATAGCACATTTGATGATTTTCAGGTTACGCCACCTGGCGGCCATATTGGATGTCCGATCGGACCGAAACTCGGTAGTTTTGAAGGTACCCCTCTAATACATGTTTATGCAAGATATGAAGATGCTCGGTGAAATAATGAAGACCTGTGGCAGGTTCGTCACTTTTGTCGAACTTTGACCTCTGTGACCTTGAAAAGTACGTCAAATCAAAAACCCGTTATATATGTTATGTATCATAATTAGATACACCCATGATAAAAATTTGGAGACGATCCAGTCATTAGTTCAGGAGTTATTGCACTTTTTGTGTTTTTGGTTTTGGCCACCTGGAGGCCAAGCCAAGAATCGAATCGGACCGAAACTTGGTGTCATAGGTCATCTGACCTAGAGGTATATATGTACTAAGTTTCAGATCAATAGCTCCAGCGGTTACGAAACGTGCCCTGCTAACGGACAACGACAGACGACGACGACGACGGACGACGGACGCCGCAGGACGATAAAAGCTCACGAGTGAGCTAATAAAAAATTCTTACATCATTATCACAATAGACGATATCAGTCCAAAAGAGCGCAGCACCTGACGGTAACTACAGCGTCACGACGTCCCGTACTCATTCCATGACATCTTGACCTGAGACGGCGTCATGATTGCTGAACCAAGTGGAGGTTTTTCGAGTGACGTCACCGCGTTCAGAATGGGGGACGGGACGGGACGTCGTGACGCTGTAGGCCTAGCAAGTTACCGTCAGGTGCTGCGCTCTATTGGAGTGATAGAGTCTATTGTCATTTTCAATGTACAGGGAGATCACCACCTGACCAGGACTCTGGTTTCCTCCTACATATTCATGTGCGGTTGACTTTGACATCAGTCATCAACTCTTCAGGATAAACCAACCTGAGTACTGAATTATGTATCAATCAATCTTAATCTTCTCACAACTTGAACGTTTTTTTCGTCGTGACCAGACCTCTTCACCTCAAGAGTGCCCCAGGTGACCTTTTACTATCGAGTAGAAAAACAGACGAGAGTTTTGTGTCATAAATGCTTAACAAGGATCATTGTGGTGGTTGTAATTACCACCGTGAAGGGATCAGCTCAGAGGTTGCGTCCCATGGCTGGACTGATACCCTGGACAAGACACTTTGACCCACATTACCATTGCTGAAGTGGTACAAAGTCAACAGAGATGAGTTACCACTGACCTTGGACATGCTCTGACCTTGGAATGCACGGACCTTGGGCATTCTCTGACCTTGGAATGCCCTGACCATGGACATGCTCTGATCTGGACATGCAACTAGATGTAACGCAATCTGGGCGATTGCAAGTATGCCCCCGCTCTGGTGCATCACGCTGAATATCGGGTCACCTGTTCTTGAGTCACGATCCGGAATGCAAAAACAAAGATGTCTTCCTGGCAGCCATATTGAATATTGGGTCACAACTAAAATCGATAGGGAACCTCCCCCGATCCAGCCCATTACACCATACACATATGGAATAAATCAGGCAACCCGTTCTTGAGTTACGGTACGGTAACCCGTTCTTGAGTTACGGTCCGGAATGCAAACTCCAAGATATCCTCCTGGCGGCCATATTGAATATCGGATCGCAACCAAAATCGATAGGCCACCTCCTCTGATCCACCCGGTTACACCACAGAAGTATGAGATCAATCCGCCAACCTGTTCTTGAGTTATAGTCCGGAATAGGATGCGGCGGCGGCGGCGGACGCGGAAACCAACTGAGAACATAATGCCCCCATCTCAACTTCGTTGAGCGGGGGCATAATGACCTTCGACATCCACTGAACTTGGACAATGACCTTGGACAGGCTGACCTTGGCCATGCACTGAACTTATACATGCTCTAACCTTGGACATGCAATGACCTTGGACATGCAATGACCTTGGATATGCACTGACCTTGTACATGCCCTGACCTTGGGACATGCTCTGACCTTGTACATGCTCTGACCTTGGACATGCAATGACCTTGGATATGCACTGACCTTGGACATGCAATGACCTTGGATATGCACTGACCTTGTACATGCTCTGATCTTGTACAGGCTCTGGCCGTGGACTAGACCTTGTACATACTCTGACCTTGGACATGCAATGACCTTGATTATGCACTAACCTTGGACATGCAATGACTTTGGTATGCAATGACCTCTGGGTTGTTTCCTCAACTATGGACAAAACTAGCTGTTCCCATTTTGTAAAAGAGAGTCGCACTCTCAATCACGTGAAGAATGGGTACAACTGGGGTCGAACCCAGAGGAGTCCGGTCGTGTAGTGGTTTGGGTCTCCGACTAGTGGTCAGAGGGTCCCAGGTTCGAATCCCACTCGGTGTGAGAATACCATTTCATAAGACGCTTTGTTCTCCAAGATAGTCACAATGAGACAATGATTTCTGAGACAGCCCCTCGAGGAGATGAATCGACAAATTCCTTGATATATTGATCTTATCAATTGTTCCATAAAAAGCCGGCTGATTACTCCCATTTTTTTCTCATTCCTAAAAATGAATCGTTACTCCGGCGTAGTAACATTAATACTTCATCGTACGAGCACTTTGCTTTGTGTCGTGTCGTGGAGTAACGTGCGTGAAGTTGTGATTACGGTACAATAGAGTATAGCATTATTCCCGACTCGAGGGGTTTGGCGATCGCGTGAAGCCACGACTGGATCGACATTGTTCGCGGAGAATGAATTTCGTGACCTTATGAAAAATTTCCAACGTCAATCCACCGCAATGGAAGGCACGATGAAGTGATTAATCCGACGGCAGAAATTTCGATCGTAATGAAGAGAAGACGGATGGAAAACTTAAGAGAAAGAGTTTATTAATCACGATAATAATCAAAATAAAATCATGCGAACAAAACGTCTGGGATTTGTGGCCAAATTTCATGATTTCTGGTGGGAGTTGTGGAAGTTTGACATGCAATGATGATGTAATCTTTATCCTGACCTGGGTTATGACGAGACAGTGTTGATGAAGTTTGATTACTGTCGAACATCTAATGAGTTTATGTTGCATTTCACAGCTCTGTCTAAAATACACCACTTCAAATATTAAAGATAATGTATCACGGGTATTTTTGCGGGCCATGAAATTCATTGTTTATTTACATTTTGTTTGTTTATGTCCAGGCTTTCTTTGTCTTATGAGTAATTTGTTGGTGGCATGCCTGTCTAGAAATACTGTTGATTCCGAAAGTATTCATTTTGGTGGGTTGGCATGTCCCAAAAGTCCAAAATAACATAATGTAAACATGGATGTTTACAAACATTGAATGTAAACAATGAAGTCGTGATATATTATCTTTAAATACATCCAAGTTACAAGGGCGTTCCCAGGTTTTCTGAAGGGGGGTAGCATTTCTTAAAGGAGGGACGTAGCAGTGCCAGCTCATGCGAAGCACGGCAGCGAGGGCCGAAGCCCTCACTCTGATGGGGGCCTAGGGGCCTCCCCCAGGAACTTTGAAAATCTAGATGATCTGAGATGCGTTCTGGGGCATTTTTCGGTGACGGTTTGTTCCTTCCTGTCCTCACGCTCGCGCCTCTTCCCACCCTCAAAATTGCACCGAGGAGCTTGATTGACTGCGCTCCTTGGCATCCTTGAAGTAACTGACCATCAAATTTCGGTACATGGTAACATGTATATGGTAATAAAGGCACTGGTATACGGTAATAACTTGCACTTTCACGAGTGTGAACAGCTCTCCTTGAGCCTTTGAGGAGCTCCTGCAGATTTCAAACATGAAGTATTGCAAAGTGTTAAGCTGCTTTGAATGTGAGGGCACTGTTCTTTGTTGGTATGTCTGCATCAGTCAATATGGGATTGCCACAGGTAAACCCCCGCTGGGTGGAGAGGTTTCATGCACCAACTAGAAAGATATGATGAACACGCTAGTCATGTATCTATTGTTTTAAATCTGCCATCTTTTGTGGTTATCAGTTAGGCCAAAGAAATTACACTAATAATTTCTTGTCAGCTATTTTTCAGAATGATGAGTTTTTTTTCATTATTCATTATATTTTTCATGGAAAATTTCAATGGATTTGTGCCATTGATTTTCCAAAAATCAAATATAGTAATCAATAATATAGACCTTTAGCTATTAGTTTCTCCATCTGGGGTGTACAGTGTACACTTATTTGGAGGAGGGTATCAAAAAATATTGAACTTACCACCAAAATCCATCGTTCCATCCAACGTAAACTTCTTTCTATTGTCAGACTTTAAAGGGCTAATAGATCAATGAGTTTGCAGTGTCATAATTTAGAGTTCCATGATACCTAGATCTGACATGAATATTGTAGAGTGTCAAGAAACAGCCTGTCACTAGTCGACAAAAGAATGGTGAATTTTTTTGGTGTCAGACGGAACACTTTTTGAAACACACCCATGGGCTTTTTGAAAGTGGCGGGAACACAGTTCAGCGGCAGATTTTTGCCATTTGTTTTGAAAATAATGAAATTTTGGAATAATGAAATTTTTTGATGAGAAGCCCAAATCACATGCAAGCGGTGACGAGAAACTACAAATGTAATTTCATTGGCCTTAGGTTACCACTTAGCACCAGCACCAATGCTATTGTTTTTCATCTCAACGATTTGTTGATATTTTTCCAGGCGATTAAAAACCGGGACGTGTCTGTTGTCATAGTATTCGCTGCACATTCCTTAAACAATCGTTAGCGTGTTAGCGCATACTGGGTGAACGAGATCCGCCATCAAAACACACAACACAATATCAGATTTTTATCTTCTGTCTTATTATCCTGTTCTCTTTCTGCGTCGTTCATTGTCCTTACTTTTAGCTTTACCTTTACTTACTTTACCCTGTCTGGATGGACAGCTTTTACTTTAACCTTTACTTTTACTTCTACTTCACTTTTTCATTTACTTTTGCATTACCGTATATACTCGTGTATAGGTCGAGTTTTTGGTACCAATTTTTGGTCCTTGAAGTTAGGGGGTCGACCTATACACAGATAATGTTTTCGGGACCAGAAATTTTTCAAGGTTCCCGTCGGGAAAACAGTTCTCCAGCCCTCCGCATGCCGCCGAGTGGCGCTAGTTTTATTCAGAAGTTGTATTCCAGGCAGGCATGTACTGATTTAATACACAGGAACATGACTCGTCCAAAAAAAAACCCCTACTATAAAATAAATTTTATAGTAGGGGTTTTTTTTTGGACGAGTCATGTTCCTGTGATTTAATACTGCATTTATGGGGTGCATGGAGTGAATAAACACAATAAAAGCATCATTTTCGTTGAATGAAATATAATTATGTGTACTCACACAAGATTAAGACAAAGGGTACATTTTGAAAGTTAACTGACGGCAAAACAATGCAGAAGAGACAGAGTCCACGATCAGCTGACGCTGCGATCTCCACTTCCGGTTTCACAACGGCTAAGTCAGACGTGTTAAAAACAGTTATAATCCTCCCACAATTGAATACTGTTAACAGATATAGCCCAGCTATTGTCCATGTAAAGAATTAGGTTGAGTACTGCAAACATCTTTGATGCAATAAGCACTGTTTTGGATCGTTAGCCAGCGTGTCAACACAACCACGCGCCATTGATCGTTGACAATGTGCCAGCAGGAGGAGTGTCACGTGGTTTCTATGACCTGGAAATGGCGGCCTGTTTGTGTTTGCAAGCTGTGAGGAACAGCTGACGAAGCCGAACGAGTGTTATTTGTTGATGTGTTTTAGGGATTTGGGGATTTTGACAGTCAATAGTCAGGGGGTCGACCTATACGCAGGGTACACAAAAAATACAATGATTTGAGGCCCCAAATACGGGGGTCGACTTATACGCGACGTCGACCAATAGGCGAGTATATACGGTACCTTTGTCTTTACTTTTGCCTTTAGCTTTACCTTTACTTACTTTAACCCTATCTTGACAGACAGCTTTTAATATAACCTTTACTTTTATACTTTTACATTTACTTTTCCATTACCTTTATCTTTACTTTTGACTTTACCTTTACTTACTTTTACCACCTCTGGAGAGACAGCAACTCCAGTTCTGATTGGTGTCGTTCACAAAAGGGACCAAAATCTTCAAACTTATCCTCAGCCCTCTCCCCCCAAACATCAGCATTTGAACAGGAAGGACTGGTCTGAATTTGGTTTATGCTGCCATCACACTAAACTAGTTCTCAGTACGTTCTTGAAAATGTTGCCGAACGGGCTCAAACTGTGTGCGAACGGAGTGGACGTAGTGGCAACTTTTTACAGTCTTTTTATGAACTTCATGAACAGGCTCGGACGGGAAGGGTGCTCCAGCACCTCGAGGCATTATTTAGCCAACATCAAACGTTCTAGCCCATTTAACGATTTTTTTAGGATGGGACAGGACGTTTTGAGAACTACTTTAGTGTGACAGATCAGTGTTTCTGCCAGAGGGTACTATGCTAGGACCCTCCAAGGAACAGAAAAGGGCCATTTTCTTTAATTTCATGGGGTTTTTAATGATTTTGAAGAAATTAGTACCCTCAAAAAAATTTCTGGCAACAACCCTGGACAGTACCTTTATATTAAAGAGAAGTGCCCGAATGATCTGTTTCATGGAATGATGGACAAATGTAATGTACACCGCACACTGCATCAATGTGAGATGAAGACAATATTGTTCAACTGAAACTAAAGACAGTAAACCAGTTGAGTCCCAAACTTCTCCCCGCAGCCACTCCAGGCCCCCCTCGCTGAAGACCTAATGTAATGACGGAGGACCGCAATCATGTACACAAACGATTACCATTCAAACACGTTCTTGAAATAATACACTTTCTCTCGTATTAACGCCGAATTTTCTTTCATCTCCGCCATTGGTCAGCGCGACTTCGACAGACAATCTCCAAGACAAGAAGTTACAATTGAATACCACTTATACCAGGACAAGTATAACAAGTGGACGGAGGAGGATGCGGATATATATGATGTATTATCTTCAAGTTGTCGAGGAGTTTTGATGTAATAAAAGCTCGAAATATGATTATCTGTTTAAATACCAAGGATACTTTCGGATAACGTACTTGCATGATGTCGAGAGGGTTGTCTGTGGCGGACGAGTGATGTTCTCAGAATCCTAACACAAGAAATGAATAGTTGTATTAAGCCTTATTATCATCCTTCCTTAAGAAGGGCAAGAAATTCAGTACTTTTGATCAGGCAAAAGGGAAGGGAAGATTGTTTTTTTCACACTTAGACGTTGAAGTGATTGCTGGCTTAGTATTGCTGCAAGAATAAAGCCTAGCATACATCACACTTGCGACTGGAGACAACTAGTCGCCACTGAGCTATTGGCGACTGGGAGGATCTAGCTGGAACTGGTGGTGACTGATCAGTCGCCAGCAAAGGGTCGATGTACATACCCTTGCGACTCGCTGGAACCGATATTTTGCCAGTGACTGTGAGTTGCACATGTTCAACTTTTTAGCGACTAGTTGTACCCAGTTTTGTTCAGTCGTTGTGTTGTACGTGGGCTTGCGACTGATCAGCGCCAATTTTCTGAACAAAACCGAGTCTCATCGAGTCCCAACATCCCAGATGTTACCCAAGTTACTGCCAGCCGCAAGTGCGATGTACACGGTCAGCACATGATGACTGATTGGATCCTCCTAGTTTTACTGAGTTGCTGAATTTGTGATCTGCGCACAGCGCGTTCATCACCAGCGACTGATCAGATCAGTTAGGCCTATGGAAAGATGCCGATTCATGGACAACAGCCACGGTGGACATGATGGAAGATGGTATAGGAAACACAGAATTCCAATACCCTGGCCTAACAACCACAACAGAATAGCCAATCTCAAGTGTGTTGAAAGTTTCACCAAGTGAACAAGTCCAAGTGCTCACTCTAGTCTTGAGGAGCATTTTCATAAAGTCTACTTCATTGCCTATTCTCAGTCTGTGAGGACGGGAATAACTCTCGATGAAATGGGGAGGAATTGATAATAATCAGTCTGGTGGTGGATGGTGGGCTCATGAGGATTGAAGTTGATGTTCAAAGGGACAGATTTTGAAGGAAGTCTGATAGGGTCTTCAGGGGTGGAAATTAGCGATAGCCCGATGGCCGGGACCCATCGTAATGAACCGAAATCACCTCACTGTTATCGTTCACCCATGCAGTAAAACATGTGTAAAAGTCACTCAAAGATGTTTCACCAAAAAATATCATCTTTGTTCATGTTCTATGATAAAACACTTTCAGGTCGAGTGTTAAAGCGAATGGCTCGCGGGGTTTGTTGTGGCGCCATGACAGTTGGTCATCGATATCAAGCACCATTTTGAGAAAAAGGCAAAAGAAGGATTTTAGTTGAATGGGAAATGCATTAGACAGCCAAACTTCGGAGGCGCATTCTGCAAAATCTGCCGCTTCAAAATCAATGGGAATAGTANATTGGTTAACCTTTATGCTTGTTTTTTTTCCCAACTATAGTTTCTTGATCTCACTTCGATGACAACAAATACCTCAACCACCAAAACCCCGCCATCCGGCACTTCCGTCCAATCCCATAATGCCTCGCCACAGTCTATAAACCGCGGCCGACACTTCATTAAAATTGTACATGCGAAGAGACCTTTACAGAATGGACGCACAAAAGAGATTGACTGAGACATAAATTTGATTTAGCAACCAATCCGGGACCTTTTAATGTGCTAATGTTTAGAATAATGCCTTTGAGAACGGCTTTTGTTTCTTGTCGGAATGGCACGGTGCAGAAGGCAGGATATTTATGAAAGCAGATGTATTAAGACTGCCAAATCTGATTACACAGGAAAGTGGTTTTCTGAGCCCACAATCAGATTAGAAATGCCATATGAACTAAACTTCATATAACGGAGACCTGTGGCATAAGACCGTAAGAAGCGTACAATTGAAAATTTTTCTTCGAGTCGCGATGTCATTGGATTAATTTTGTTTCTGATTGGCTGTCGCTTTGTGCATCCTCGCTTTGTGGCCTCGCGTATTGTGGTTTGATTATACGACACGAGTATTTCTTCTGGTACGGCGAGATGGGCTTTCTTCGGGAGAATATCGCGTCCTCTGTGGCGGTGAAAGATAACATGCCATTATATTCGACTAATCATCGTCATCTTCATAGAGAGGAGAGGATTGGTTTGGGAGAATAATGTACCATTATATCACGCGCCATCACCCAGTAATCTGGCAATAATAACGCACACAATTTTCATACATCCCGCCATTCTTTTTGAGCAAATCGTACACGAGTAGGAGAGATGTGAAAAGTCTCGCCCCAGAGAAATGAGGGGTGATTTTTTTACATGGAGGATGAAGATTATAGCAAGAAAAAAAGTAATTGTAAAAAGTACAACGTTAAAGAAATCAATCTACGCCAACACGACATTCTGAATGGAGGATTTTATATTGTCAGGAGTGCGCAAAACCAAAATTCTTCTTTTTCCTCATGGACTAGTTGTCATCCGTTATTTTACTCATACCACTCCTCTCATTCTTCCCTAACTCCTTACTTCATTCAAAACTTCCCCAGGTGGGGATTTGGCTGTAATTCCCTACCTTGCTATTCACTGATGGTCAAAGTAAAAGAAACTTACCTGAAAATAAAAGAAAACAAAGAGGAAAGATTAGAAAGTGCATTGATTACGACAGCTGACTTTTTATGACAGTTCAGCTTTAAACATTTCAGAACGTGCCTCTTTTTCCTAACAGTTCAGCTTTATAGACAAATCCCAAATTGACGTAAATGAGTAAGATCTGCGCACTTCTGCCGAAATCGCGAACACAACCTCTGAACTGAATGACGTGACTCGGAGAACCCCACAACAGTGACTTTGAAGACATTGCATCCGAGTTGACCATTGCTGAATCATGGATTCAGATCGAGGTTCTGTTTGTGATTTCGGCGGAAGTGCGCAGATCTGGGAATTCGAGATTCGTCTATATCCTCCAATATGCATGCATTTCAACATTAACAACATGAAAATCCTTGCACCCAGCACTCATTAAGTGCAAATCGGGCAAAAATATGGGCAAAAACACTTTCACCATTGTCACGGCTCTTTTCCCATACAGTTCAGCTTTAAACGTTCCAAGCCTACTTTCACCATTGTCATGGCTCTTTCCCCATACAGTTCAGCTTTAAACTTTAAAAGCCTACTTTCACCATTGGCATGGCTCTTTTTCCATGCAGTTCAGCTTCTTTCCGAGCCAAACACTTCCTCCATAGTCAAGGCCCTTTTTTCTATGCAGTTCAGCTTTAAACTTTCCTCGCCCTCTACTTTCACCATTGTCATGGCATTAAATCACGATACAATTACACTGAAGTGGGGAAGTAAATAATGACTACCAAGTCTTATACTAACATCAACACAAAACTCATATTTGTATTGTCTTCAGAATTATAGCGAACATCTCGCGGGACGCAATCTTGATGTGCTTAGAGAATCATCGCCGAGATCTCCGCATAAAATTACTCGACAATTACATCACGCATACACATGAATTGTCATCGAAGGAAGCATTTGATACACTCGTGGCGGCGAGGCATACCGCCGCGGTGGCATGAGAACGCAAATGATAGAAGGTAAATATTTCCCTCCGAACGCGAGACACACTTATCTCACATTGTCTCACTAATCATATGCGTCCTCGAGAGACAGATTCTCGACGACAATTGTTTGAACGGAATGTTTTTCTCCGACATCTGTGAACATCTCGGCGGTTATTGTGCGTGGTAATATTTGTTTCATCCCCGAGACAAGGGTTTCAATATTGCCATGTTGTGCCCTTGGGGCGAGTGATGCGTTGGCACACAATGCAATGTCGGCTCCACCGAAGTTGGCCGTAGAGACTTCTACAGGCTGTGTACTTCTTGTACTGAAATCTTGGTTCAAGTTGGAATGGAATGTGATCTTTTGATTTACTGAGTTGTCCTCTCACACTGACGACTGGTGAGAAATCATACTACAGGGTGAGCCACAAAAAATACGGAATACACCAGGATTTTGGCACTGAGGGAAGTGAATGACTGGTAGGCCTACAAGTTTAGAGATGCGTCGCCATATAGGGCCGATTTCACAAAGCGCATTTAAAGCCCCACTGTATTGAATGTGAAAAACGCAAATCATTGCCGTGATTCTCGCACGACGTCAGCGTAGTGTAAAATGTACTACGCTCTGTCAGAATAAATTAGAGCTCTCCCTGCAGTTTTTTCCAATGCGTGCTGAAAACTAGGCCTTGATTCTGTGAAGTGCGTATCAGGGGAGCATTTTGGGGACTTTCACGAGGCTATGGGACCTCTATGTGCACTCTCCTAACTTTTTGAAAATATCGTAAAATTCAATACTGTGGGGCTTTAAGACTTAGACGCGTGTAACTTCACTAAATGCATTAAATGCACTAAATGACTACGTCCACCATGCATTTGACGAAGTTACACGCGTCTAAGTCTTAAATGCCCTTTGTGAAATCGGCCCATAATATCTAAAGCAAAATCCCCACAACTCTCTATACAAGTTCACTCCTTAAGTGGCCATAAGGCTATGGACCGTATGCTTGGGTCGGACGTCAGCGACACTTTCATTAAAGTCCAACTTTTCTCAATGATTCAAGCAAAGAGAAAATCTAACTTAAGCTAGACTTTAGGCTCAAGTCCGACCCAAGCACGGCCCTAGAATCCATTCACGCAATTTTCGAGCGGTGTGATGCTGCATCCTTTAATTGTCCATGACCAACGCTGTGGAAACAAACAATGGTTGCGGTATCGCACTGTTAGAATTTCGTGTGAACGGATTCTTAAGCTACGTTTACCTGACGCGCGGTAAGTGGAATGTGCATCACGGAAACGGAACGCGGTGGTTCAGGCCTCCGACTAGCAGTCAGAGGGTCCCAGGTTCGAATCTCACTGGGCGTGAGACTTTGGGCAAGTCTCTTTGCCTCACTGGTCTCTCTCCACCCAGGTGTATAAATGGGTACCGGGTACCGGTCAGAAATGCTCAGATTATTGTAGCGCTGAATGAGCAGCTTATCTGAGTTCTACTGAAAGGTTTCAGGATAGTCTGGGGTCAAAGTGTAAAGTCGGATGAGAACCTCTACCGTTGTTGATATCAGACTATAAACCCAAACTTTAACTTTTTTGACAAGAGTACCCTAGTGTTTATGTCATGAATTAGCACCAAAACGACCAAAACTGCAATGTCCCCAAAAGGATGACTACAGCCGTTCTCCGTCGACTCAAAATTAGGTAAATGCAAAACCGTGTCGGCCATCTCAACCAGTGACTCAAAGATAATGTCCTCAAAGCCTTGTTGAGCCGAGGTAAAAACTCTCGCCAAAGAAAATCGCATCCGTCCAGAAGGTCTTCCCGCGTGTGAATGGTTCGAAAAGAAGATCTCGCATTGAAAAATCGGTAATACGTCAGGAAAAGAGAAACGATTGTCCCGCGATTGACAATGCATGAAATTGTCGTCGAAACCTTACAAGCGAGTTTGTGAATAATGAACGAGGTGTGTCATTGTCGGTTTCGGAAAAAATGCCGTCGTCCTTTCTCGACGCAACTTTTCGACGCGAATTCTCCGCAATTTTTACGACTTCTCCCTCAAGAAGACAATTGTATTTTTTCTTATCAAAACCTCGACAAGTCTTGATATTTCCGACAATAATACTCGCCTCCTGTTTCATTCTTGATTTTATAATCCCAAACAGCGATCGGCGTCATTTTTACGACTTCACAACTTTTGTGCGATTTTTCTCGCTTTTCGCGTCGCACAATGTCATTTATCCACCGCCCCATTTACAAACCCTCGTCGCCAGTTTTTCCATCATATATACACCGCAGATTATTCAAAGAAGAAGCCATGCGAGACGATAGCAATCGGACTTTGATTTTTCTACGGGGGCTGTCAGACTTTGATTTTTATACAGGAGCCTTGAAGTCGAAAAACTTCCATTATAGGGTCCGTAAGAGAGGGGTGAAAAAGTCCACCAATTTCACTATCATGGGTACTAAAGTGCTTTTTCCATAAGAGTACGATTAGTTGTTTTGAGAGTATTCCAATTCATCTGAGTCTGACTCTGAGGCAAAAGAAGGCATGAGTGGTTAGTTATGGAGTGCTTCAGGCTTCTGACTAGCGGTCAGAGGGTCCTGGGTTCGAATCCCACTGTGGCGTGAGACTTTGGGCAAGTCTCTTTGCCTCACTGGCCTTTCTCCATCCAAGTGCGTAAATGGGTACCGGGTGGAAATGCTCGATTGTAGCGCTGAATGAGCAGCTCATCTGAGTTCTACTGAAAGGTTTCAGGATAGACTGGGGTTAAAGTGCAAAGTTGGATGACACCTCTGCCGTTGTTGATATCAGACTATAAACCCAAACTTTAACTTTTTAAAACTTTTACGATGATGTCACTTTGATAGTGACATGTTAAAAGGACAGTGTCTACCTCTGCTGCGACCTAGCAATGAAGTTTTCCGTGAAGTGAGATGACCGGTTGCGCCCTCTATAAAAAGGGTGTGAGTGGTACATGTATTTCTCCATGAATAACTGAAGTTCCACGGGTCCATAGGAATGATGGCATCATCAGTAAGATGGATCCAGAGGAACCAATGAGAGCAGAGAGCACGGCCCAATCCAGGATTGACAGAAAGGGGGCGTAGCTCGACAGAGGCGACGAGCACCGAAAGCGTGAAGCCCAAACAAGGGGTCTGGGGGGCTCTCCCCCCGAAAAATTTGACAATTTCTAGAGCTTTAGATGCATTTTCCTGGCATCTGAGAACAAAATACTCAATTTTTATCGGATTAATTTTTTTCTTGCCAAAAAAAACCCCTAGCTCCGCCAAAAACAGGGGAACATACGCCCCCAGATCCTTGGAAAGTTACATCTGTCTGGCCTGATGGAATCGTCCGTCGCCAAAGTTCGGTCTATAGGAAGCCACAACAAGCAGAGAGTTAAATTTGTCTGGCCTGATGGAATCGTCCATCGCCAAAGTTCGGTCTAAAATAGGAAACCACAACAAGCGGAGAGTTAAATTTGTCTGGCCTGATGGCATCGTCCATTGCCAAAGTTGGTCTATAGAAACCACAACAAGCGGAGAGTTAAATTTGTCTGGCCTGATGGCATCGTCCATTGCCAAAGTTCGGTCTATAGGAATCGACGACAGGCGGAGATTTAAATTTGTCTGGCCTGATGGAATCTTGAGTAAGTTCTTCCAAGCAAACAAGAACCATGTATGATTAGGTTACAGACAAAGCTAATAAGAAGAATGTAGAAATTACACGACCATCTGGTGATAATATTCTACGATTACAAAGGCGTGGACCCCGTCGGAGGAACATCACCTACGGCACTGACCACACGCCGGACCATTAGGGCTGTGCCAGTCAACGAGTTCACTCCCCAGGGATGAGGCCGTCACAAGAACTTTTTGTGGCAGTGTCGATTCCTGCTTAGTAATTTATAAGAATTGACGCAAATGAGTTGAGTTTGCCTTTGAATTTGCCAATTTCAACTAGACGAGATTGAAATAAGTGACTTGTAACTTAAGAACTTCAGCTGACTTCACATCAGACAATTGACAAGTTAAAGCAGGCCTCACTCGGGGATGGTTTTGAAGGCAGTTCAAAATCGTGCTGAACCGCCCAAAATGATGGCGGTTTGGTTCGGCACAGGTAGGTGAAAACACGGTGTGGATAAACTGGTGATGCGGTTGTCATCAAGGTAGACATGCAGTACAACTGCGGTCAAACGTGGTGTTAGAAGGGTCATGTACGGACATGTTAACATGATCATGTACGGTCCATATGAGGTCTGGGGGATATTGTGAGGTGGCCACAAGGTGTTGGGGGCAATAACATGGTAGCCATTTTTTCCGCGGTTATGGAGGGTTATGAAAGGTGACAACGAGGCAGCAAGTCGGTGACTCCCGGTTTTGAGAACCGCCGTGAAAATTTCAAACATTTTGAAAATCCTGCGGTTCAAAAAACAAGGTGGCGGTCAATGGCAAACACCGTCACGGTGCCTAGTCGGTGTCATTGAGGTTCAGCAGTTTTGAACCGTGCTGACCCGCCGTCAGAACTGCCCTCGTGTGAGGCCTGCTTAACGAAACAATTGTGAATTGCCCATTGACATCCAACTTGCAAGAGAGAATTCTCGTGGAGCAGTGGCATATCCTCGAAATGGAAGGCACGGCGAGTAGAGTTCCCCTTTAAGTTTACGAGGTACAAAAGACCGATTTATTACAGAACCACCAGATCAGATCTGATATCATCAGACAGCGACTTCTCCACCCCTCGGGTAACTAGTTAGCGCTACAATTGTGTCGCTATTCTATGAGGGAGGAAGTTAAGTATCAGGGCCACCGGGGGGCGCAGTGTCCTACGACGCCCGACAGAGGACAAGGAATGCGGCGATGAATAGATTGAGACAGAACGGAATACAGTCGTAAACTCAGCATTCTGACCTTTTGATCCGACACGGCGTGCGGTCGACGGGGATAAGAATACGGAAGTTCTCTTTTCTGTTCAGACCCCTCGCGGAAGAACGCGACAAAGTCATCGTAATTAGAAAGATTTTGGTATTGTGCACAAATAATTAGGTGTCAAAATTGTCGCATATTTGAACAAAGTCATTATTTAGTGTTTAAGGAGAATAAAGTATGTCTTGGGGGCTTTTTAATTCAACTCAAAGACATCTATTTCTTGTTACTTAAGCCTGGCTCAGGTCGACATTGCGTCTTGAAGAAACTCGCGGCAACTAGCTTTCCGGCGGTGGAAGCAACTTAGAGTGACTGATCAGTTGCCGATTTTGTTGACCTGAGCGCGCTTGTGTCTCCGAGCAACTGCCAGATCCGCTATTTGAGCGTGCTGTTCGAGGTAACTGCCAGTTGCTCCGAGTTCCTCTCAATCGCTGAAATGTGCGTGGTGGTTTTTTTATCTGCGACGGATCCGTCGAGTTGCTTCAAGACGCAATGTCGACCTGAGCCAGGCTTTAGAGTTAGACATATCATAAGCAATGATTTTCAAAATGTGTTCAAGCTACAACCTGTTCCATCTGAACTGTCATCAATCAGCACCATTGATATCAACAATTTAAACCCAGCTATCACCCCACTGATATGAACAACATTAATAGTTGGGTCCCACTGGCCACTTTTGCCCACAACAAGGGGCAAATCTAAAGTCTGTGATATTCCCTCGACAAGCTGTGATATTTAGCACTTGTAGTTTTTCGCGAGTGTCAACTGGTCGCTGATTGGTCGAACACTCGCAGGCCTAGACGAAGTTAGTTGTCATAGATACTCGTAGATGCTCATAGTTTCTTCGCACTTTACTCGTAGTCACAGACTGTCGTAGATGGTGAAGGTTCCATAACCAAGACCTACGATCCTGTATGACTATGTACGACAAGGGTGCGACTATATATGAGATAACTTTGGCTGAGTTTGACAATAATTTTGTTGCGGGCAAATTTTGAACTTTTTGAAAATTTTTCTGCGAGCCAGAGAATCATTGCGAACATAGACGACAGTTAACTCTTTGAGTGCCGGAAATACAGGTTTTTTGACCACTTTTCCCATCAAAATTTCAGGCAAAAAAAATTCAGATAGACACCCCAAACTGGCCTCATAATGTTTGTTTCTACTTCTTCTTTCAACAAAACAACCATGAAAACAGAATTTGTGGGGGGAACATTTTCTAAAAAGTGATCACAAAAACTGTATTTTTTGCAAAAAATGCCAATTTTTGCCACAAAATGAGGTGCAGCACAACCACCAAGCCTCCCACAGTCCCAAACACCACACAATTCCATTGCCCACAGTCAGAGAGCCATTTAGAACAGTGTTAGAGATTGGTGAGACATCTGGTGTTCATCTGGTGAACTGAAATGTCCCTAAAACACAGTGACGTACCAGTACGTCTTTGGCACTCAAAGAGTTAAAGACTGTTACGAGGAGCTACGATTTTTTCATTCGTCCCTTGTCACAGGCCAAATTTCGCCAGTGGGACACTACTATAACGATACCAACCCATTTCTCGTCAGAAAGACACAGAAACAACCAGACCGATCGGCCGCCATTTCTTGCTCGTCGAATTCCACTTTTTAAACCCTGCCATCGCCAGATCAGATACGACCTGATAAATTGTTTACTAGCATCGCGGCAGAGATCACAATAGCGGAGACAATGTGCGGAGATTACACGACGACAACGTCGCCAATCTTGCTCGGGTGGGTTTCATGAATGAGTGGAATGGATGCAACACCCGAGGGACAGATCATAACACACAATCAATGAAAACGATCACGATGTTTTACACTGCGCAAATCTTTCCGGCGGTTGTGAGTAAGCGAGAATGTACAATAGGGATTGGACCAATCTGACGGTTGTGGGGTCAAATTCCATCGTTGTCACTCTCAAGGTCACAGATCCAAGCACAGGGGCATAGCTACCTTTTATGGCATAGGGGGGCAAAATGGATCGAGTCTGAAGGGTGAAGCTGGAGGGGGGTCTGGGGCCCTCCCCCAGAAAAAAATATCTACACCCTCTCAGATGCATTTTCCCCANGGGGGGGGGGGGATGCCCCCCACTTGTTATGCCCCTGAAGCATGAGACCTTAATCACGCTGAAGGGGTTATTGTCGTCCTGGGTACACATAAAGTGTACCCAGGTTCGATGTCGTCAAGTGAAATTGTACCCTGGGTCCACTTTCTTGTTACAAACTGTACCCAGTTCTGATTTAGAGACCTCGGGGCAAGGTTGTTCTCGGTGAAGTCACTTGATATTGCGCCGCGCAAAAAGTTAAAGAAGAGAAGTTGAAAGAATTTTGTTTTTGACTAGCTGGACAATCTGAGTTACTGAAAGGTTTCAGGAGAGACTGGGGTTGACACCTCTACCATTGTTGATATCAGACTATAAACCCAAACTTTAACTTTAACTTTCATTTCTGACTATGGAATCTTTTAGCGACTTCCTCATTAACAATACAATCAAAACATCCCATGAGACTGCGCAAAGAGTTTTGCTTTTTTCCAACATTTTATGAAGTAATTTCATGATTTTTTGACTGCAAATTCCTAGCAATGCTTGGCAGAGAACACATGGGGAAGAGATTGACACAATCTGCGAGAAATCAACCAACAATGAAATATAAAATCAGAATTAATCCTGCTGCAAATTGATATTGAATTCTTTGGGATGCAGGGGTCACAAAGATGACATAACATCCGATTGATTGACGGGTGTTGTGGTATTTTTTACCCAAACAGCTGCTGATCCAACAGATAAGTTTTAATTGTTGCATATGTGGAAGCTGGAACTACGATGCTATCTCGTTTTGTAGGGGATTTTTAAGGGAAAGAACTTACAACTGCAATGAGGCTGAGAAAGGCTCATAAACGTTTGGTGCAAAAATGATTCCATTGCCACTCAAAGAGTCTAAAGGGCTCCGCACACCAGCGATTTTTCGAGCGATTTTCTAGGCGACCGGCCTTGCAACCACTGAAGCGACTAACATTTTCAGTTTTTACAATTTTTGCTGACTCGTTTGCGACAAATGCCTCCTTGGAAGATCAATGATGTGGTGGAAAACATCACTGATCCATCTCGAAGGTAAATATCGCAGGTGACGTAATAGTCACATCGGTAGTCGCCCCCATTTTAGTCGCTAGTGTGCGAAGCCCTTAAGCCATCCTCCCATAGCAGCACTTTGGTCTTGCTCCTCTTCATACACTCACAGTTTGTTGTGTGAGTGGATGATGAGGAGCAAGGTAAAAACCCCTGCTGTGGGAGGATGGTCTAATCTGATGCAGCAACCACTTGCTTTAAGCCGGGCGTACATCGCTGCGACTGGATACAACTAGTCGCCACTGAGCTACCTGGCGACTGGGAGGATCTAACTGGAACTGTAGGCGACTGCCCAAAATGGTCGATGTACGCACCCTTGCGACTCGCCGGAACTGGGATTTTGCCAGTCACTGCGGGTTGCACATGTTCAACTTTCTAGTGACAAGTTGTACCCAGTTTTGTTCAGCTGCTGGCATGTATGCGGGCTTGCAACAGATCAGTGCCAGTTTTCTGAACAAAACCAGTGTTATATCTAGGATTTCAGAAGGGCATGGTGCAAACTTTGCGAAAAGGGCACTTCAACCTAGAAAAGGGCACTTCATTCGCGACATTTCTTCTAACAGAATTTGAAAAGCTAAAAAGTTAAAAAGGTCTCTATAACTCCAGTCAACAGCCAATTTAAGCCAGTTTCTAAGGTGATATGACCAAAAGGGACCATGGCAAAGGGTATGGGGGTACTAAAAAAAAAATTTTTTTTTTAGGGGCATGGCACCCTAGGGGGTTAAAAAAGGGCACAACGGCGCCCCCTTTTGGCGGCATGGCGTGGCGCCACTCTAAAATGGCCTAGATATAACACTGAAAACTGAGTCTCATCAAGTCGTAATGCCCCAGATGTTACCCGAGTTGCTGCCAGTTGCAACTGCGATGTACGTGGTCAGGACATGACGACTGATTGGATCCTCCTACTGATCAGTTGCTTCCCGCAGTCGCAAGTGCGATGTACGCCTGGCTTTAAAAATCTTCGGGGAGTTGCCAGAACAGTGCTTTGTGATCGTATTTGGAGACTCACTGCCCCATTCCTTATGTAAATCACTGACAATGCATTCAGTTGCTTTCTTTAGCTGGACGAAGTCACAGAATGACGCAAGTTCTCCAAACAATCGGTCATATGAATAAAGATTAGTAAATGCTTTTACTTGAATTTTGCAATACAAATGCACTAGGCGATGCTGTACAAATCTTAAGTAAAAACATTTGCTAGTCTTTATTCATACGACCCAATGCCTGGTCAATTGTGCATTTTGCCTCTCTAAGATGCAATACACAAGGATTCAGAACAGGAGAAAAAGGTTCCACAATGGCAATCGTGACTGCCACAAACCTCTCCCGTCTTCCACAGAACGTTCATCAACGTCTACGCCTTTACAATGTCTTGTCGATTACTTTGGTAGAATTCCAAGCTACTAGAAAACCAATTGCGAGCGATCTTAGAAGAAACGCAGCCTGCACCTTCATTGTTGTTGTCACAAACCTCTGACTGTCTCCAACAATTGCGGCTGTCACCCGCACACAATACCCCCACCCCATCCCGGCATCCGCTTCTCCTCGGCGACGCAACCGTCGTTAGCGGAGAAGAAACGCATCCTCGTCNTGGGAAGGATTTGACAGTTATGACGACGAGGCGTGGAATCATTGGCACGCATGGTGTGAGTTTCACTAGTCACCCTTGTTCTGATTCATAACCGAATCCCTCGACGATCAACAGCCATTGGTTGAATGTTTCATTAGTCATGTGACCTGGCGAGGAAACCATCGCGGAATCACAAACCTTTAAAGTACAACCTGCTGTTGCGATTGAAAAAATTTCACAATGAATAGAAATCAGCCTAGTCTGAATTTGTACGACTTCTTGAGTCTTATGGTTGTTTGTCACAAGATCAAAATGTCATCTCAACTTCTGCCAGCATGAAAACTTAAATAGTAGGGCCTAGTCCAAGGGGACCTCAGGTACCGCTGCTTTTATGATTAATGATTCAGATTTACATTTATTACTGCCATAGCGACAGGCAGATGTGGATAGAAGTTGCTATTTGGTTTGGACTTTTCCGTCAAGGCCGAAGCCATGCAGCATTTTTGGCCCTGGTAAGTACGGAGAAGGCCACTTGGATGGGGGTTTTACTTGCCCTTGCAAAGACACAAGGTACAAGGCACCACGGCTTACTGTCCCATGCGACGGACGTGAAGAGTGAAGAACCAGGGACGATATGAGAAATAAGTGTCAAAAGGGCTCGAAAAGCACCCTGCAGGAAGGGAACGGGTCATAGGGGATCAATTAAAAGGAAGGATTGAACTCATCCGATGTGGTTATTTGGATTAAATTATTTGTTTCTAATGGACTGTACAATGCACTCCTTATCCAGAATGTTTGAAAGTTGAATTTGTCAGCGAGGCTGGCCTAGTGGGTGGCGCCATCTAGCACAATGTAGACAAACTAACATGGGTTACTTAGTGATGCGGCCCAAGAGGCCTTTAAATCAGAAACCTGGCTTGAAGGATTTCAAAATTGAAGAATGTTTTTATTGGCCTGGAAGGAAAACGATAAATAAGTAAATGAATAATGTTGTTTGTTGTCTCCGTTGTGATATAAAACAAAACAAATGAGCCAGATATGATTTCTTCATTTTCGTTCAAACGAGCAAAAATCGATGGAGATTTTCCACCATTTCGGTTTGATTTTTACGTCGATTTTTCTGACGTAGTTTGGTTTTTCTCGTTCATTCACCATCATTTCTCATCTGTGACATATAAAATACCAAACAATCCTTTGTGTTCCACTCGTGGTTCTAACATTTATCTTCCAACATCAATTTATTTATTTGGATGTACCACGAGATCAGAAAAGTTGAAAAATACGACACAAAAAATGACAATATGGATGTATCAGCGCTTGATTAACTCTTAGGGCCGTATGCACCAAACGAAGATTATCTTGAACTCAGCTTGAGCCACAACTTTTCAATTGTTCAGGTTTACCAGGGCGTGATGTGACAATGGAAAAGTTGTGGCTCAACCTGAGTTCAAGATAATCTTCGTTTGGTGCATACGCCCCTTTAAGTCTGCTGAGGATGGTGGGACGTGAACACATCCTCAGCGCCTTCTGTCGTCTCGCTTGGGAGTATTCGGGGAAGCCGGATGTTTCCAACTTAAGAAGCGAGAAAATAAAAGAACGTGCCTACAGGGCAAGGGGGCCGCCCGATTAGTCCCAACTCTTTCGTGGGCAAGCAGACACCGCATCTCCTTCTGGTCTTCAAATTCGGCGCACAAGGCTGGCAGTCGAGGTTTTTCCTTCGCCATTCCTTCTAGGGAGTGAAATAACGAATGAACAACCTGACTGCGTGCCCCGGTATTTATAGGGGCGCTCATCGCTAGAAGGCGGTGAGGGAGATATCAGCCTGACTATGATCACCCACAATGTAAACAAACTTCATCAACATTCCGTTGCGCCACCGTGAAGATATTCCTTCAACAAGGCCTCCGTATTTGAATACAGAACCCAACGCAGATGCAGTCTGGCACATGCCCCCCTTTTGGCCAACAAATCTGTAAAATTGACCGTGAAATTCTGAAATTTGGAGCAAATCATTGAAATTCATCGCAGATTTCAATGTTTCTAGCACAGTGCGCCCCCTCTTTTCCGAAATCGTGGATCCTCCCCTGGAGAAGGTCCAGTCAATGCCCCATCCGCTCGCACATGAGTTAATATTTGAACAACCCTCTGTTGGGTTATTACAAAAATTTCATAAGATAGATCGTGGAATGTTTGAGGTGGTCGCACCCTCTTGACATGGGGAGATAGAGAGTCAAGAAACTATGGCGACGGTCCAACTCATTTGCATACTAATCAACGGTGAAGAGTCGATTAAACAAATTTTGGTGTTAAAGGAGAAGGAGTTTATGAATGGTAGGCCTATAGTTTGATTTTGATGATCCTTGACTTGGTATAAACATGGTCAGAGGCAAAATATTGTCATGTGGCAGGGTTGGCCTTAGCTAGACCACAGAGTAGTCTCTACATCTGACGATTTAAGAGACTACTGTCGCCCTCTTGATTCTGGCTGTGATTCGTCGGAATCACATGTCCAATCAGAATACGAATCTTCTCTGATGACGTATCGGCGGCAGGTGTTCCCCAAAGAAGCCAAGTTTCCAAGATGGCGTCTGGCGTCCAACATTTCTCGCTTCGAACATTCAGCGAGGTAGTGCAACGAATGTCAGCGAGATAAACACTCAGTGACCTATCCCAGCGATGTTTTGTGTCATTAGCTAAACATCCTGGGGATAGTCCGTTGAAGAAACCACCCTGCTATCTCATTTCGACTCCTGTAGCTTGCCGTTAGAGCGCTGCACACAGATGTACACGATAGGCATGATGTACAGGTCTGCTAACTGATGCGCGCGCATCCTGCCTGGTAGGAATTCCGACCACACTTCCGGTTTCGAGACCCCGACACCAGTTCCTAACGTGCTGCACGGTGGAACTGGATACCGGTTTAGGCCTTAGCCTGAAAAATGTGTTAGCCACTCTGGCTAACTGACTCTCAATTTTTTTAGCAACATTTTAGTTGTGTTAGCCACTACGGCTAACCAAGCCAAAAAAATTGTAAGTCACATCTGTTGAGTCTGAGCCATAGCATGGAGGCATGGAGGGTGTCATGAGCAAGACTACTGTGCATGACCAGAACTATGGCCTGACCATGTGCTCTTGTTTTGACTGGAGACTGACCATGTGGCTTTGTTGTGTCTGGTTTGGGACAGTTCCCATTTCAAGTGTAGGGGTTGCGGGAACCTGTTACATGCAGTCTTTGCGTCATAAACATGCTCAGGGATGTCAGAGAGATGTATCTATCACCCCTCTTATGAAATTATGGGCTTTCGCCACTTGGTCTGTTGAAAATATTATCGCCACCCAGACATTTTGATAGCATTGGCGAACGTGGCGAGCGGCTAGCGCAATCTCTGATGTGGATGTCAGCATCAGTGTTATCACCATGACAGTGACTCTGATGTTGATATCGATGATGATAAAACAATGACAACAATGTCACAGTCACCATCAGCATCAACATCACTGTCACGCTAAATGTATCAATGGCCGTCTCATATAACTCATGCTAATAAACAGCAGTGGCATTACAGTAACTCCGTTGCAAAAAAATTCGTACACGTAAAATGATCAAAGTGTGTTCCACCCAAGCAAGAACTAAGGATAAGTACATATAAATGCACAAATGTACACTAATTTCAAGAAGAGTACAGGTGACACCATCTATTTTTTGGCTGTGGAACCCACACACTCCTGTAGAAAAATGTGCCACAATTCGGGTTACTGTAAAGGTGAAATGGTTACGTTTCATGCTAACTAGACACCAAAACGTGTACTTCCAGGTACAGCGAATGTACATCAGACTCGGCTATAGATGAGGTGAAATTGACAAGAGTTATGACATACTTGAAACGTTTAACTATGAAGGAAATCAAAGTATTCATTTGGCTAAAGACAAGAGTGTCTTCGCCATGAATTATTCACGATCTGTCGGAACACAATACTTCATACATACTTAGAGAGATTTTCACTGCAAACACTATAGTTGTCAGGCTTTTCTAATAGTCAAACTACCCCCTCTGAAGATGCACACAGCAACATTTCACAGGCTAAGCCATAATTATTGAAAATATAATAGACGATTCTCAAATTCGCATATCTGCGCACTTCTGCCGAAATCTTCAACCAGAACTTCGAACTGAAACTGGGTGACGTGACGCCATCCATGATTCAGCAATGGTTGAATCTGACGCAACGTCTTCGATGTCACTGTTGTGGGGTTGTCGGCGTTACGTCATTCAGTTTCACACCGAGGTTGTGGTTGAGATTTCGGTGGAAGTGCACAGATCTTTGTCGTTTACGCCAATTTGAGAACTGTGCTCTCCACGGGCTGGGGATGGACAACTTGGTTCTAGGACAAAGTGTCCCGGACAAAAGGTACGTTTTGTCCTAGCTATGTTTTGTCTTGGGTAGATTTTGACCAAGGTACCTTCTGTCCTAGGTAGATTTTGTCCAAGGTACTTTTTGTCCTAGGTACATTTTGTCAGGTTACCTTTTGTCCGGGTACGTTTTGTCCTGTCACCGGACAACTTACATGTACATGTCACAGGGTTATATCTAGGCTATTTTAGACAGGCGCTGCGCTGTGCCGCTAAAACGGGGCGCTGCTGTGCCCTTGTTTAATGCTTAGGGTGCTGTGTCCCTAAAAAATTTTTTAAATTCTAGGTTTTAGTATCCCCAAGACCCACTGCCATGGTCCCTTTTGGTCATATCACCTTAGAAACTGGCTTAAATTGGCTGTTGACTGGAGTTAAAAGAGACGTTTTTAACTGATAAGCTTCTCAAATTCCGTTAGTAGAAAGGAATGTCCCGAATGAAAAGTGCCCCTTTCTAGGTTGAAATGCCCTTTTCACAAAGTTTGCACCATGCCCTTCTGAAATCCTAGATATAACCGTGTTTCATCACTCACAATTTTTGTGGCAGAGAATGTGCTCAGAATTTTGTGCTCAGAATTTGCTCTTCGCCACGAAAATCCAAACAACAAATCATCCCATCTTCCAAACTTGGTCCAACTCAAGAACTCGAAACGCAACAGTTGACAATAAATCGACAAGAGGGGTGCGCACAATTAAGAGAACAGCTCTCATTGTTCTTAAGGAGACTTTTATTGTTGACTTAATTCTGCATCTACATGGGTGATTACAGAAAAAATCCAATAGCAAGCGACCACTTCACTACCAAAGTGTCTCTTCTGCTCGCTCGGTATTAAAACACTTATTCTTCTGTAATACTTGGTAAAATTCAAATAAGACACTTTCGCCAAAAGGATATAGTCTTCGCCGATGTTTTATGTACAATAAGGACAAATATGAATATGCATATATGACGTCTTACACCACTTGTTTTATGTAAAACACAGACAAATTCTAAACTAAGCCGCGGTATAATTTTCTTGCCATTATTTGCAAGTCTCGAGTGAAGTATGGAAAAAATAACAGAGGAGGGGTTCATTATACGAATGAATAGTGCTTTCAAATCGGGGTGCTTGTCGGAGTGAAGTTCGGAGTGACTTCTTAAGATTTGCTGCAGGGCTAAGGAGGAAACAAGATGAAATTTACACAGATTTTAACATATATACATAAGTCAAATACTTTTAGTAGCTTTGTATCCCTTTCTGGGTT
>NMRB01001388.1:101151-148414 GCA_002633025.1 Notospermus geniculatus
CAAGCCAAGAATCGAATCGGACCGAAACTTGGTGTCATAGGTCATCTGACCTAGGGGTATATATGTACCAAGTTTCAGATCAATAGCCCCATCGGTTACAAAACGTGCCCTGCTAACGGACGACGACGACGGACGACGGACGCTGCACTATTGTAAGAGCTCACGGGTGAGCTAAAAACGGCGTTGACATGGCGAGTGGTTACACCTTACTTAAAATGTGATTGGTAATAAATTCCGTAACCCGGCGATAGGGGCACTGCATGTTGGCAACGCTCCATAATCAGGTGGCTACTGGAGGTGTGAAATAGCCTATACGCATGCGCATGACTCATCGATTTGATCGCCGTCTGTCGGGGTACTCGGAACTACAGGTAGACACGGGGATTTCGCGGTTATATATACATAAAATACCCGTGTCTAAAATAGCCCCGGTGTAGCCCCTTCGAGCTCGATGGCTAAGCACGGGGATTTCAGACACGGGTCTATTTACACTCGGCAATTTATAAGTGTAACTGCAAAATCCTCGGGGTAAGCACGGGGATTTATGTAGTGTAACCACAGCTAGTATTAGCTCACTCACTACAATAAATGTCGTTAGCCTATTGACGTTCGTGACATCACAACTCATGGCAATAGTCTCCATGGATTGATAAAAATTCAAAAGTTTACAATGAGTGGAGTCTCCCTTTAAAACGTACAAACTTTTGAAGTACTTGTGAATCCATCTTCCAGCATCTCATTTACATATTGAACAATAATGTACCGTCTCATCCACGGTGGTCCTCCAAATATCTTAAGATAAAGACGATTGTACTTCATGCTAAAGTAGACATGTTTTTATGGCGTCTACTTAAGAATTGTTTAATATTCATCTGACGATAGACGCGATTATGAGAAATATGATTTGAGAACACTTTTGAGAAGAGTGCAGCAAGTGATGTAATTATCATTAAGATAAAATCATTCCTTAACCCACCGTGACTTAAAGATAATATATCACGGATATTTTCGCGGGCCACGAAAATCATTGTTTATTTACATTTTGTTTGTTTATTTCTCGTTTTTCTTTGTCTTATGAGTAATTTGTTGGTGGCGTGCCCCTCTAGAAATTCTTTTGATACTGAAAACATTCAATTTGGTGGGTTGGCATGTCCCAAAAGTCCAAAATAACATAATGTAAACATCAATGTTTACAAACATTAAACGTAAACAATGAAGTCGTGATATATTATCTTTAAGGAGCCAACCTTAGATTTGCTTGTTTGACAGAGTTCAAAGTTAACTTTGTAGATAATGGCACCTGATTGGTTAAAGGCCATCACATGACCTGCTGTTACATTTCAAAACGCGGTGCTCTGTGGCTGTGACACCCCAGTAATAAAAATAAATCGGGCAACCCGTTCTTGAGTTGCGGTCCGGAATGCTAAAACCAAGATGTCTTTCTGGCAGCCATATTGGATATCGGGTCACAACCAAATCAACAGGGAACCTCCCGCGATCCACCCCATTACACCATACAAATATGAGATAAATCGGGCGACCTATTCTTGAGTTATGGTCCGGAATGTTAAAACCAAGATGTCTTCCTGGCGGCCATATTGAACATCGGGTTGCAACCAAAATCGATAGGGAACCTCTCCTGATCCACCCTATTACACCACGTAAATATGAGATAAATCGGGCAACTGGTTCTTGAGTTATAGTCCGGAATATAATGCGGTGGTGGCGGATGCGGCGGAGGGGGGAGTGGCAGCGGACGACAGAAACCCACCAAGAACATAATGCCCCCATCTCAACTTCGTTGAGCGGGGGCATAATTAGCATATTACAGTCATCATCCCAGAAAAGCCAATATTTCATAAATCATTGGCAAAGTCAAAGAAATGATTGCGCCAGATGACTGGGCACACATTCAAACAACAAAGCACCATTTTCACTTTTAAGACGATATCGCCCATAGCCGCGTCGATTGAATTGTTCAAATGACGAAAATGCAATGCGCTCATTAGTCATTGTTTCAACAAATCCGAACTTACAGTCGAGTGAGTCCGGCGTTCCTGTTGATTTTAGGCAACAATGTGTAAAGACAACCTACGCAAACACCACCGATATTGTTGCCATCAAAGCTCCGATCCGATCATGGAGAAACTCGCCTGTTTTTTGCCACCGTTTGCCGGGCGATGCATTTCATGCTGACTGCTTTGAGGAAGAAAGATCGGCTGCTTCCAGCAAAATGAAACTTCTGTGCTTTGTACCGTCGGCAAAATAATCAATTCTTTACGTTTCTGACGAGTTCTTCGCGCTCTTTCTTTCATCGAATCATTTCACTGTTTTGTCCAAAGATTTCAATCTTGAATAAAGAATGACAAACATTCTTATAAAGACATTATACTGTTTTGTCATCTTCAGGTGTAATTTACATCAGGGGTGTTGATTTCTTTTCTCTTCGTACGAAATATCACCAATCGCTTTGGGTTTCAAAATCCGCATGTCATCTCATTATTTCTGCAGGTAGAACGGGAAACTCAAAGTCACAGCGTTACATCAAAGTTTGTGATGAAAATCATCTCTTAACTGTTTGATCTCACCATCCCAATACGCCCTCATTACATCAGACCCGCCATTAGTGGAGACCTCTGATAGTACGACACCTCTCTTTTCAGTATACCAAACCTCTGTCCCAAATTGGTCAGCCCTATGCATTTTCATACAACTCTCAAATAAGGGCGACATGTCGCTCCTAGGTGCCGGAGAAACCACTGATACATTCCATTCTATCATAAAGGAATCAAACACAAAGGTTCAACTTACAAGTTTAGCAATTTATAAATGTGGACAGTATCCCTTTAAACCTCAACAGATTTGCATTCTGACTCTTCCTTATGATAGGCAAGACCCTTCTGCACGTTTAGTGCAAATTTTGTTAAATTCACACTAGTTGATCTGATGATACAAAAGGACTGAATTAATGAGAACCCCACGAACGATGTGAGCGCAGGGTCATCTGTGTCTACATTTGAATAGGCTAACGTACATTTCCACATGGAAAACTAATTGTGCTGAAAATAGCTTTGTTACCCTCAGAAATGGAATTCAAAGCATCAAGTTGACAGATTCATGTACCCCACTACCATAAAAAATGTTGAAGCTCCCGGCCTGCTTATTATGTAAAGTCAAAATTCAGGCAGTGAGAGACATCTGGTGGCAACACACGAAGTCTGTCGCTCAGTTACTTCATCATTCGCAGCTAAACCTTTATGTTTGGTTCTGTTATGATTCTATTGAACTGTTTCACCCGAGAAATCCTCACACAAGGCCTTAAATTAAGGAATTAAACCCGAGGCGGAGGGTCTTGGTTGCGACACCAAACCCGCGAGGGTGGAGCTAAAATGTAGTCCAAACCCGAGGCGCGACGCCGAGGGTTTGGACGGAATTTTTGCTCCACCCGAGGCGTATTTTTTGAGTTATCCTGCTGAAACCACAGATTGGACGGAGAGAGAGAGAGAGAGATCCAGTGAAACCAATGAAGACCGCCACCTTGTGAGGTGGTGGTGGTCTTAAATACATCAAACTAAACATTCATAAAATTTAGGTTCTGTGCAATTTGATTGCAAAATTGGCCGAAAAATATGTATCAGNATGCATTATCCATTTGAAACATACGCACGAGATACCAAGGTATTTTAGAATCTGGCTCAGTTGTACCTTTCTCAACTCGTCAACTGATTGAAATGCACAAGACCCTCCCAGAATAAAATCTTTCCACTTCTTCAGTCACAATACGGAGGATGTTGTTAATATTTTAAATACACCATTCAGACGTTGTCGGGGTGAAGTATGTGAGAGGATTTAACAATGGTGTGGAATCGCGATGAAAAATGGATCAAAAAGGTTCAGATATTTTCACCATTATCTTTTAACTTGTGAGAAATTCCTCTAAAAGGTTATTTCCCCTCTTCAGGCGAAGTTATTGTGGTGTCAGATGTGGGGAAAATGCATCTGCCATCTCAAGTTACTCACATGTTCCTCAAGTGGATGGAGTTTTTTACTTGCCCTTGCAAAGAAACAAGGTACAGTATACATGTAGGTCACAATTGACATCCCTAAATTCACGTAAGTTATGCGTACGTCACTCGTAACTTACGCAACAACTCACGAGCTATGTTACGCGTAAGTTACGAGGTGAGTTACCCGGATTTCGCTAGCTACGCAGTGATTTACAAAGCGAGTTGCGCGAAATCAAAGCCGTGAGTTACGCGTAAGTTACGAGTAACTTATGTGAAGCCGTAGGGATGTCAATTGTGACCTGTACTCATAAGGCTCCTCAGGCCCAATGTTGTCTATAGAGCTAGTACTCGTAAGGCTCCTCAGGCCCAATGTTGCCTGTAGAGCTAGTACTCGTAAGGCTCCTCAGGCCCAATGTTGCCTGTAGAGTTAGCACTCGTAAGGCTCCTCAGCACTCGTAAGGCTCCTCAGTCCCAATGTCGCCTGTAGAGCTAGTACTCGTAAGGCTCCAGTCCCAATGTTGCCTGTAGAGCTAGTACTCGTACAGCTCCCCAGGCCCAATGTTGTCTATAGAGCTAGTACTCGTAAGGCTCCTCAGGCCCAATGTTGCGTGTAGAGCTAGTACTCGTAAGGCTCCAGTCCCAATGTTGTCTATAGAGCTAGTACTTATAAGTCTCCTCAGACCCAATGTTGTCTATAGAGTTAGTACTCGTAATGCCATTTGGTGCTCAGGTTTCGATTCATTTTTTTTCATTTCACTGGAGAACTCACTGAAGACGAGCCTTGCCTCCACCGGTCCTCGTCGCCGACATGTGTTAAAGCTTACCGTACGATATGGAATCACGATATGGAATCACGATAGGATTTCACATCAGAATCCTGTCCCATGTGACGGACTGAAGAGCCGGGAATGAAATCCCATATGGCCCAGGCTGGATTCGAACCCGCGACTTGCCGTTTGCTAAACTGTGGACTTGATAACCACCAGGCTATCAGGCTCCTCAGGCCCAACGTTGTCTATAGAGCTAGTACTCGTAAGTCTCCTCAGGCCATGTTGCCTGTAGAGCTAGTACTCGTAAGGCTCCTCAGTCCAATGTTGTCTATAGAGCTAGTACTAGTAAGGCTCCTCAGGCCCAATGTTGTCCATAGAGTTAGTACTCGTAATGCCATTTGGTGCTCAGGTTTCGATTCATTTTTTTCATTTCGCCGGAGAATTCACTGAAGACGAGCCTTGCCTTCACTGGTCCTCTTCGCCGACATGTGTTAAAGCTTACCGTACGATATGGAATCACGGTAGGATTTCACATCAGAATCCTGCTCTCTGCCTCTGTCAATACTGTCACTCTGGTGATGGCAGGTTTTACCCCTCAACACCAACACTTTCCAAGCTTTGTTTTCCTTCGTCAAACAATGGACGTAAATTCTTTGATAAAGGAGAAGATCAGATCCAAAGTTGACGTCTGGAGTTGGCGGTTTTCATTTGAAATAAGCCGAGCGTAAAACCTTGGTCAGTCATCGGTGAGACCTGCACCTGTTCAATCTGAAGAGGTCGCCACCATCACAGGGTTATATCTTGGCCATTTTAGAGCGGCGCTGCACCATGCTCCTAAAAAAATATTTTTTCACTAGGTTTTATTACTCCCCAGACCCTCTGTCATGGTCCCTTTTGGTCATATCACCTTAGAAACTGGCTTAAATTGGCTGTTGACTGGAGTTATAGAGACCTTTTCAACTGACAAGCTTCTCAAATTCTGGTAGTAGAAATGTCTTCAATGAAAAGTGCTCTTTTCTAGCTTGAAGTTCCCTTCTCACGAAGTTTGCACCGTGCCCTTCTGAAATCCTAGATATAACCCTGCATCATCCCTCGGCTAAGACCTCTGAAAACGGCTAGACACAGCACGAGATTCTTGTGCTCATTGATTTTACAAATTATTTTGATAAGGTAATCGTACAATGAAATGGTCCATGGACCATGTGCTCACCCGTTTGAACATGTGTAATGACAGAGAGAGGTGCATGTCAGTTATGAGCAATCTGGGTCAAGTCATTCCCAAGTTGCAGGACTTCAATGACTTTGGGGTTATGCCACCTGGCGGCCATATTGAATGTCCAATCGGGCCAAAATTTCACATGCACATAAAGGTCATCTAGAGGGAGCCACATAGCACATTTGAGCACTCTGGGTCAAGTCGTTCCTGAGTTATAGCACATTTGATGATTTTCGGGTTACGCCACCTGGCGGCCATATTGGAAGTTTAATCAGGCCGAAATTTGACGTGCTTGTATAGGTCATCTCGAGGGAGGTAAATATCAAGTTTGAGCACTCTGGGTCAAGCCATTCCTGAGTTATAGCACTTGGATGACTTTCAGGTTACGCCACCCGGTGGCCATATTGGATGTCCGATGGTGCTGAAACTTGGTACTTTTGAAGGTACCCCTCTAATACACGTTTATGCAATATATGAAGACGCTCGGTGAAATAATGAAGAACTGTGGCAGGTTTGTTACTTTTGTAGAACTTTGACCTTTGTGACCTTGAACAATGCATTTGCACTCCACAAAAGTGGTACCGGTGTAGGCATTTCCAGAGTTTAATGCGGTAATGTTGAACTCTGGGTACGAGATTGGCACCTGTTACCCTCTAATTATCAAACAAAAGATAAGGAACCTTGACGTAAAGATTTTAATTAAGGTTCTTTGATCAAAGAATACACCTTGATTATTGAAACTGATCGACACTGAGGTCACATGATCACCTCCGGTCGCACTTATGATGCCCACTTTTGCCAATATGACAATGGACGCCGTAAAACGACACTGCCACCTTCCCACACCTTGTAATTATTGTGTGTCAGTCTTGAGCAGGTCAATACAAATAAATGACGTTCATTATCAACTCTATTCAGCGTTTCACTATTGTTTTTGTGTTTTTGGTCGTGCGAGACTAATTGAAAATTGCATGCTGATTACAAATTACGAACAACTTGGACAGGGTCTGGGCTATTTTTACTACTTAGGGAGTGTGTAGTCTTCAATTTTGCCTAAGAATACCTGGCCTAATTGATGAGATGGAGGAAGGAGCGACAAATTTGTTCAGCTCATGATGATGCTGAATAGAAAGCAAAAGGGAAAAAAACTCGCGTCATCCCAGCTGATGACACGCATATCCTAAAGTTAAGGAGTGACTTCATAAAGTTTTATAAATTTATTCAACAAACACGCAACGCTTCACTTTTTCTTAATTGACAAAAACGTGTCAAATAAATCATTAATTTTTTAGAAAAATTAGTGAAAAACTCTTAGCACAATTAGCCTAATTGTCAGTGGAATGTCTTAAAAATATGACGTTTTTTACGCGGTTCATTCCCTCATTATCTTCCGACGGAAATGTTCGCGACACATCTTAACAAGTGACGGTTTTGTTTCTTAAAGAATGTGTATAACCTTCCTCATCACCTTGCACGACTGTCATTTTTTACTCGACAAATCAACGCCCATTGGAACAAAATGGCATTTAAAATTTCGTAAAGAATGCCCGCTGAAAAATCATATGACAAAGTCTCGCTAGAAAAAATCTGGCGTCTTAATTGAGTTTCTCAAGACGGGAGAACAGCGCTGAGCCTTCGGGGTTTAAAAAACAACATGACGTAATCGAATTGTTTTTAAATAGATAAGCATATACTAAAGTAAAACAGGCCAAAATTGAAAAAGAGGTGCCATTTTTTATGCTCCGCTCTGAAACCAAACAACGTATGACAGACATCTATTTAGGACGTTACTCGTAATCTAATTGTTTTTTTAATAACAGTTTATCAACCACAACAGGCGCAAGTTGCGAATCTCTCCGTGATCCACCATTTAGCGTTTTTCTCCAAAACGTGCCTATCACGCTAAAAAAATTCTCGACGGTAAATGGATTTTCAAAATAATACCTCGGCGAAATGGAAAGCCACGGGCAACCCTGACGGGCGTAAAATTGTAAACTTATCACAACACAATCACATGACACCGATAATTACATGATTCACATTCTGCGAGATTTTTGCAAGGACGACGGCGACGATATTACCACAACCAATCATAATGAAGACACGCAGTGCGCTGCCGTGTTGAGAGCGTCCATTGTTAGTGTATTGTCGCGCAGTTGCTAAAGTCAATAGCGGCAAGAAATAGCACTTATTACTAAGATTATTAACTATGTTGGAAGGGTTTATTATCTCATGGTACATCTATTTAACTCTGGCATTGTAATGGGAAAAGTAATTATTGGCTTCTTTCTCAAACATGTACAGGAATGTGCACTATCAAATATCAGTGCATTAACCCTTGATGAGCTGTCAGTATTAAGAAAATTGTCCCTTTTCTCTAAAACATATCACATCCAAAATTGAAAGCCTTAGGCTAATTGATGTTTTTGAGCACCTTCTGATCTTTCTGACGAGTAGGCCTAACGGGTGGTGGTGAAAGTGGACATTATTTGTATTTGATTTTTCCATCAGGGCGGAAGCCATAGCATTCTTGGCCCTGGTGAGTATGGAAGAGGCCATCTCAAGCTACTCATGGTCCTCACTTGGATGGGGTCATTTACTTGCCCTTGCAAAGAAACAAGGTACAAGGCACCATGGCTCACAGTCCCATTTCGACGGGCGTGAAGAGCCGGGAATGAAATCCCCTATATGGCCCGGGCTGGATTCGAACCCGGGACCTGCCGCTTGCTGAGCGGACGTGATAACCACTCGAATATCAGGGCTCCTCAAAGTGGACATTGTTACTGGATGCTCCGGTTTCCCCCTACATAAAACTTTTGTGCTCAAACTCTCTTCGACCTGAAAACACATGAAAGTGCTTCGAGGGCACCAAAACTTTTAATATTTTCAGCTCCTCATTGGAAAGCTCTCGAGGAGCACCAACCACCAGTGGTATAAATCAACATCTCGATGCCAGCAAACCATCTGAGACAACTCCCCTTTAAGTGAAACGCTATAATTGTTCATATCGATGTGATAACGATTTTGACCCCAGGAGGTCTTGGAACAATAAGACAAAGCCAGTCTTTTGTTGGACTCGGACGAATCAATAGAACAGCACAACATCATTAAAACAGGCTGAATGAAAACAATAGCTCTACACCTCGCCAATTAGTTTGGTCACAAGTTAGATCCAGAGTGATTATTACAGATCATTCTGTAACCACGCTACCAAAGCAGGCAGCACACATAAGCTGCGCTACCATTACAGCTTACATGTATACCCGGTCTTATTAGTACCGGTGTCTATCTGCATACAAATAAGACCATATATTTCTCGGCTTGTGCTACAGGGTTTCAGGTTAGTTAGGTTCGGCTACAGATGGCGATACGTGGAGTGAACCGCGTATTGTTCTGGTACTTTTGAGCATTCCTAGGCACGAGGTTAGTTTTTAACCTCACCTCAGGAGTGAGGCAAATATTTCCTAGATCGAGGTTGAAAAACACGTGTTGGTTTCCGATACTGCCGCCAGGGATCCATCCCCTGGTGGCGACATTAGGAACCAATGCGTGCAATTCAACCTCAATCTAGGAAATATTTGCCTTACTCCTTGATAGTGAGGTTGAAAACGGAAGTGGCCAAGCCAAATTCTACCAGGGGCGCTGCGATCGTGTGAGATGTGAAATCGGTGTATAGATCTGGACTTACTGAGAACCGGTCTTATTAAACACAGACATCCTGTGGTGGAAGCAAAATAAGCCTGGACAAACACCAGCTTTTTCTGTATATACATGTAAGCGCAACTACCAACTTATGCGAGATTGGAAATCATGTTTGTGTGAGCCATGTCATGGACGTACGTCCTTCTGAGATCTACAATGCAGGAGGAAACTGGAGTCGCCAGACGAGGAGAGAATGTCACAAAGACTGAACAACACTAACAGGAAAGACACGGCTTTAATTTCTTCATTCTTGACACACCGTGGCAAAGTTCTGAATGTGAGGAGTAAAAACACCAAAGCTAGAATTTAATGTTTCTGCAAAAACAAAACCGGATTGTATGAAAGAAAATGCCGGTTGTCACCTTCAATTGAAATCTAATTCTACCAAATACAGGCTCAATGGAATGCATTTCATTTCAACTAGAGTAGGAGTTGACGTGTATGTTTGCTTGATGATGTACAGAGAATTGTATCAACTGAAGACATCAACACTTTCACAAGTCAATAGTGACAGAATCTGTTTATCTGAGTTTTTTCGCATGAATTTTCAAAACTGAAATTTTCCTCTTTTGCGATGGGTGAGGTCAGTTTTTTACACAAGATCTGATTTTGTTCTCGCGGAACTTTGTAAATTGCTTGAAAAAAAGAAGTTGGTTTGCCAACTTTATGACTTGTTTCAATGGCCCCGTTTACACTGGTCACGTAAAAACTGATCCGTGCTCGGACCAGTCCCGGCCCACTTGGTCATCTGGCGATCTGCAGGGGCAGATCCAGAATCATGGGTAATAGGGGGCACAGCCAGCGCACATCGTGGAAAACCTCGGCAAAATTTTAACATCTTTTCAAAATTTCCCGGTCAATTTTAAAGATTTTCCACAAAATAGAGGGGGCACTGCCGGGTGTGCCCCCCTGGATCTGCCCCGTTTACATTAGCACAATGGAACCGAGCCAAGTTGGCGGAGAGTCTATCTGTGCCAAGAGCTCTCCAGTCAGTTTGGTCGATCGGAGGTACGAAAATCAAACGACGACGACAACAACAAAATGATGCCTCCATGCAAAATCACTCAGAAATTCCCGCATTCATTTATAATTCGCTCATGTGCAGAAAGAACACAATTTAGCAACTGTGCCGAGATTGAACCCATCCGTGCTCGGACCGGTCCGAGACCACCTCCAACTGGTTGTCTTGGCACGGTTCGGTTTGGAACCGTTCCTGACACACTTGTCCCGTTTACACTTGCTATTTTTTGGCGATCCGTGCTCGGACCGGTCCGAGCACGGTTATTTTTCCTCAGTGTAAACTGGGCTTATGACTTGTTTCAATGTTGGCTGTTTTTACAGGCCCAGCTCAAACTGTCCAGCATCGCTCACAACAAGCATGTCCATTACAAGACAACCGACAGGACAACATCAACATGTACGTGAAACCAATTATAATGCCCCAATCACACTGAGCTCGTTCTCAGTACATTCTTGAAAATTTTGCCGAATGGCCTCAACGGAGTGGACATTAGTGACAACCTTTTACAGTCTTTTTAAGAACTTCATGGACGGGAAGGGTGCTCCACAACATCGAGGCATTATTTGGCCAAGGGTTACACGTTCTAGTCAGTTTTACGACTTTTTTAGGACGGGGCAGGACGTTTTGACTCGGAGAGCGCGGTGGCACAATGGTTAGAGCGTTGGACTCGTGATCGGAAGGTTGCGGGTTCAATCCTTGGCTGTGTCACTCTGTATACTCTCAACTGGCCTGAAATGTCCATGTGTGCGCTTGATTGTAGCTGCCCTTGGTTTCTACAGAAAGGTTTCTGGATTAGGCTGGGTAATAATGTGAAGTGCCTTGACACTTAAATGTAAAAGGCACTATAAGCCCACACATTATTATTTATTATTATTGAGAACTACTTCAGTGTGACAGGCCCTTAAAGGAGTGAGTTGTATACATGTCGCATTGTATTAGGGGGGTCAACTACAAAATTCTGCTTCTTGGTCGTGTGTCAGATGATGGATTCGTGCGTATTTGACTCGGGAGCTCGGGTTACCAAAAACTCTGTTGAATGTTGGTTGTTTTTTACAGGCCCAGCTCAAACTGTCCAGCATCGCTCACAACTAGCATGTCCATTACAAGACGATGGACCGACAGGACGACATCAACATGTATGTGAAACCAATTAGTCTTAACGCGGAAGAATGATCCTATAATATCCCCGGGATCGCGGAAAACACTGTGGATTGCTTCAATAACCAACAACTGTCTCAAACGCCACAACACGATAGACGTCTGCCAATAAAACCAATCGCAACATCCGCGAAAGACGTTCTCAATACTTGAAAACAACAAAAAGCAATTCTCTGACGATCCGGCGGAGATTTTCCGTAAGCTCTTCGGCTTTTGAAGTGTCAGAAATACAGTCACGGCCTCCCACAAATGCCCACTGAGTATGTTCTCGATGTCACTTCATAATCTTCTCCATAATGCATTGTCATTTTGTTGAAGATCGTTGATGGAACATGATGCATTATGGGACGGGACAGTTGCCGCGTTTGTATCGCCGTGATACCCGATAAAATCCCGCAGGAGATAAAGTTTTTATAAGAAAGCGGAGAAAGGAACTCGTTGTTGGCAAATGGATGAAGACTTTAAGCACATTTGGGAAAAACTTGTGGATGAATAATCTTAATGTTTGTAATACGAGGATGGAGACATTTAATGACTGGGTTTACACAGTTAAACAATGGACTAGGCCATTATCTTGTTTACATAATAAACTACAGGGTTGCCCAGAAAAAGGGTCCAAGCAATACTTTGAGGAGCCTGGTAGCCTTGAGGAGCCTGAGAGCGTAGTATAGTTACTGTAAAGCAAGATAATTTCGCAGCTGGAAATTTTCGCGAATCAAGAATTACAGACATATTTGCGGCAGGATATTTTCGCGAGTCCCTGCCATTTTTTCAGTTTTTTTTTCACAGACCATACATGTATTTTTATTCGCGACAGGAAATTTTCGCAACTCGTACACTCGCGCGAAATTGGCGAAAATTTCCTGCATGCAAAATTTTCCTGCTTTACAGTATCACATCCGCTTAGAAAGCGGCAGGTCCCGGGTTCGAATCCAGCCCAGGCCATAGCCCAGCCCGGCTCTTCAGTCCGTCACATGAGACAGTAAGCCGTGGTGCCTTGTACCTTGTGTCATTGCAAGGGCAAGTAAAAGACCCCATCCAAGTGAGGAACATGAGTAGCTTGAGATGGCCTCCTCCGGGAATGAAATCCCATATGGCCCGGGCTGGATTCGAACTCGGGACCTGCCGCTTGCTGAGCGGACGTGATAACCACTCGGATATCAGGCCTCCTCCAAGGGGATGAAAATATGTCCGGGAACGATTCGATATCCTCAAACCATGTCCTATAGAAGGTCCTGACCTCCCCACATTCTAAAAAGTTTAATTTCCCACCTATTTCAGTCCTTGATTCGGGGACATTTTTATCCGACATCCTGTAGACCAGGGGCAGATCCACAATTTCAGAAAAGAGGCGGCGCACTGTGCTAGAAACATTGAAATCTGCGATAAATTTCAATGATTTGCTCCAAATTTCAGAATTTCACGGTCAATTTTACAGATTTGGTGGCAGAAAGGGGGGCACATGCTGGGTGCACCCCCCCCCCCCAGATCTGCGCCCTGTAGACAAAAACACGACTTCCAAGTGAAATGTACCACACACCAAACAATCAACCAGCACCTCCCTCAAGTACACAATTCTTCATTTTAAGAGGCTTATCAACCATAGTCGCATAAAAGCCCCATAAGACACTTGATGCTGAGATTGTGAAAATAAAGCATTTTGATTGGAGGGCCCGACCACAATGACGTTTATTGGAAAGTTTCTCCGCATCAGACGGCGGGTTTTAGAGATTCATCGCAATATTGATAGTTTTCGTAAGATTCAGAAACAACGGTACAGTGAGGAATTATTACTCCAGGATATTCATCACTGCAACGGCCCACCGCCATCTTAGTGGCTATGGGATTTCTTGTATGCAAATGAACTTTGGGTGGGCAATTCATATTTTGGACCAATCCCATGTTTTGGTCAGCCTACCCGATATTAGTGCAGATGCATGAAATCTCCATAAAGCAGGCCTCACACAAGGGCGGTTCTGACGGCAGTTCAGCACAGTTCAAAACCGTGCTGAACTTCAATAACACCACCTAGACACTGTAAGGCTGTTCGCCATTGACTGCCACCTTGATTTTGGAACCACACGATTTTCAAAATGTTTGAAATTTTCACGGCGGTTCTCAAAACTGGGAATCACCGAGTTGCGAATTTGTTGTCACCTTTCACAATCCTTCAGAACCGCTGAAAAATGGCTACCATGTTATTGCCCCCCTTACACCTTGTGGCCACCTCGCAATCCCTTAGACCGCCTATGGACCATACAAGACCCTTCTAACACACCACGTCTGACCACAATTATACCGCATGTCTACCTTGCTGACAACCGCATCACCACCTTATCCACACCGTGTTTTCACCTACTTGTCCGGAACCAAACCGCCGTCATTTTGGGCGATTCAGCACAATTTTGAACCTTGTTGAAGCGCCTTCAGAACCGTCCCCGTGTGAGGCCTGCTTAGGTGTGTGTGTGGCTGCATGGGAAGTAGAAGGAATTTTTGAGAGCTGTGGGGTAAGCGTGAATACTTTCGTTCACAACCTGTGGTCAGACTATTCACCTCATCTCATGAACCTGCTGAGAAACATCTCATCATAGACAAACTGACTTGGCTGCTTAACCCTTAGAATGCCGGGGTCGTGTTGGTCTTTCTGCACCCCCTGGCCGGCCATTTTTTAGAAAATTTAAAAATTTTCAGCAGATTTTCAATTGGCATCACACATCATCCTCAATAGGGCCACCTTCATTCTCACCTTCAGATTCACTTTGAACAATATTGGAATCAGAATCACTGTGCATGTCATCCACATAGTGAATTACTATTTCTGATGCATGACGCCATTTTAAAATGTCTTGATGGGGGCGATTTGTTTCCAAACTTCCCATTTGCTCAAACATACACCTTCCTGGCCAATTATCCAATCAAAATTGCCGTTGCATCCAGCTTTGATGTCACCAGTTTACCAGGAAAAATTTCTAGGATATTTAGTTTCAGTAAACATCGATAGATGGCGGTGGTGCAATGATGATGGTTGTGCGAGACTAGGACATTCCCAAACGCCGGCGGCCTGTGGATACGGAATTTCTGGGACGTACATGTACGCCGGCGGCACTCTAAGGGTTAATGAGTGTAACAAGAGACTGAACCAATGATCACAGACGTGAAAGACCAGTCATTCCTGCACTTACCCACCCCGGCTGGATTGTCCCTGGCATGGAGGGTTAAACGAGGGAGAGTGTTTCCACGCTAACACAATGATCTGAAGATTCCCAAGTCCCCCCTCTGGAGATGGAAACTTACACAGTAGGCATTGATTTCTTACATGAGTGGAGTCAATTTCTCACCTTAATTTGGGATAAAGCTTTGGCCAGATTACAATGGGAAGTGGATGAGAGACTGCCGGCTGGAATTTGTAACAAAGTTCAGAATTTAAGCCTCGGACTATTGTTTTTGATGGAAGGTTTCAGCGTACGTTTCATTTTGAATGAAAGCAGAATGATTGAGAACCAAATGCCAAATACGGCATCGTAAGCTTTAAAGGAGTTAGACGCCGAAGTTGTAAACAAGCTGGTTTGTTTACAAACATGGTCGGCAAACTAGTTTTATTCCTTCGTGCAGGTGGCAGCACCAGTCGTGCCCCGTGATCGTTAGACTGGTTTCCGGTCCGATGCAACTCACTCACGCTATTCACGTCAGTACATATCACCAACAATAGGTGGCAGCACCGCAGGCGTCGCGTGGATAGAGAACCAGTGAGTGAGTGTTCACAACTTGGACGTCCAGCTCCTTTAAGCCTGCCGCACACTGGAGCTAAAGTCATTCGAGACCGTTTGCTCAGCAGACAGCTCACCGAAAAATACGCGCGCACGCGAGCTTTCTGCCTTGCGAGGCAAAAAACTCACCGAAATTACGCGCACAGGCGAGCTATCTGCTGAGTAAACAGTCTCGAATGACTTTTGCTCAGCAGATAGCTCCAGTGTGCGGCAGGCTTTATATATGCAATATGAGGTACATGTATTTACTGATGTTATACAGGAGGAAACCAGAGACCATTGGGAAAGCCTCTTCTGTTAAAGAGTGTAGCCTTCCTTATCACAGGAAGAATGGGTATCGGCAAAATTGGGGATTGAACTCGCAGCATCAGGTGTAACAGGTGCCATAATAGCTGCGTTACACTGCCAGACATTTCGGTCCAGTTGAACTGAACCGTACTCGGACCGGACCAGGTCCACTTCATTTGTACTGTTTAGACTGCAGCGATGAGTCACCAGGCAATGTACTGAAGCTTTATCGCTCTCCATTCAGTGGAGGTAAGAAACTCGCGCGGAATCATGCCATGTTTTCCCGCAAGTAATGCAAGGACGAACTGCGCGCATGCTCAATACCGTCGCAGGGAAGTGGACTCAGTTTGCCGTGCGTCAGGTTGGCACTGCACATTTGGTCGGGGTACCGTACTTGGTCTGGACCGAGACCACCTCCTTCTGTGGGTCTCGGTACGGTTCACTTGTGGTCCGGACCGGGTACACTTGGCAGGTTTACACTGCCACTTCTTTTGCCGTACTGTACTCGGTCCGGTCTGAGTCCACTTGATTTTTGGCAGTGTAAACCCGGCTTATGATAGCATTTATCAGCACTTCTCAACGGACCCGGTTTAAGCCCCTGACCTGCTCGAAGTATCTCACAATCAAACTCCTCGCATACTTTTTCAAGTTCATTAATTCGTTATGTCACACACCATTTTTACATTCCCAAACTGTTTTTGAGCAGCTGTCTATATTTCATGTCCACCAGCCACTCCCCGTCATCCGACACCATATACCCCGAAACGGAACAACGCACAACGAGAGAAAGTGAATTGTCTTCCCCACGAGCCAATCGCGAACAATCCCGTTTGCTCACAGGCATATCACTTCCCGCTAAAACCATCGTAATAAGAAACAGAAGAATTTGATTTCGGCCACTTTGTCGGAGATTGGCTTTAACTGGGAGACCGCTGCGGGCAAAATAATGAAGTGAAGAGGATGAGAGCGGCATTGAAAGCATTTTGCTTTTAACTCGCGCAACACTTTAATAGCATTTTAGTCTTGACTTGGGGTAAAATAGCCGAGGGGTAATGAAAATGCCCTTGGTAGGCTTAACTTATGACAATGAAACTGGTTTATCTCTTATGTGTTTGAGGGCATCGGAGAAAAAATCATTGGATTATAGAGAATCAAGGGATGTTTGTGAATGATATCAATGGTGATCGGGAGAGAATGCTAACATGTGGTGTCTCAGTCAGCGAGGTCTAGTCGCTGAGGCAGGGGAATACAGGCGTTGATACAAGGGGGTGCACCCCCTTTTGGCCAACAAATCTGTAAAATCGACCGTGAAATTTCGGAACTTTCATTACCGAGGGGTAATGAAAATGCCCTTGGTAGGCTTAACTTATGACAATGAAACTGGTTTATCTCTTATGTGTTTGAGGGCATCGGAGAAAAAATCATTGGATTAGGGAATCAAGGGATGTTTGTGAATGATATCAATGGTGATCGGGAGAGAATGCTAACATGTGGTGTCTCAGTCAGCGAGGTCTAGTCGCTGAGGCAGGGGAATACAGGCGTGGATCTAAGGGGGGCGCATCCCCCTTTTGGCCAACAAATCTGTAAAATCGACCGTGAAATTTCGGAACTTTCATTACCGAGGGGTAATGAAAATGCCCTTGGTAGGCTTAACTTATGACAATGAAACTGGTTTATCTCTTATGTGTTTGAGGGCATCGGAGAAAAAATCATTGGATTAGAGAGAATCAAGGGATGTTTGTGAATGATATCAATGGTGATCGAGAGAGAATACTTAACATGTGGTGTCTCAGTTAAGCGGTGAATCCACTGTCGCGATCTTGGCTTGAGACAGGGTTGCGTTCCCTTACGATCACCCCTTACGACGCAACCCCGTCTCAAGCCAAATTGGCAACAGTGGATCACCCGCTTTAGCGAGGTCTGGTGGCTGAGACAGAGGGGAATACAGGCGTGGATCTGAGAGGGGTGCACCCCCCTTTTGGCCAACAAATCTATAAATTCGACCGTGAAATTCTGGAACTTGGCGCAAGTTTCAATGTTCCTAGCACAGGACACTCCCCCCCCCTTTTCCCAAATCCTGGATCCGCCCCTTTTTCCCAGTTGCTGAATGTGCAATGTGCATGCAGCGCGTACCTCACCTAAGCGACTGATCAGATCAGTTGCGATAGGCTTAAGGTGTATGAAGCAGATCTGTAGTTGAAAGCCCAACACAGGACGACATGCACAGACACAAATTCTTGCTCCTTGGCAAAGGTAGGCTACCAAAGCATATGTGGGCAAGGTGTCATATCATATCATATCATATCATATCATTATCGGCATCGTATGGTTATAACCATAAAGGAATCAAACATAAAGGTTCAACTTACAAATTTAGCAGTTTATAAATGTGGACAGTATCCCTTTAAACCTCAACAGATTTGCATTCTTGTGCCTATTACGTAAAGCCAAAATTCAGGCAGTGAGAGACATCTGGTGGCAACACATGAAGTGTATCCCTCAGTTACTTCATCATTCGCATGTAAACCTTTATGTTTGATTCCTTTATGTTGTAACTTAGGACCACAAAACTTCGGTCTGAGATGGCGACTGTTTTTTTGTCTCCGAATAAGCCATTGTTTGTTCTCAGGCTATCGTTTATATCAAGCCTCAAGGCACGCACGAATAATAAGGAATTTGTCCGCAAGCGAGACATTATTGCAAGTATTCTTTCTTGGAGATAAGAAAGTTCTGAGACATGAATTATAAGTTTAGAGTTGGTAGAATGAGTAATCTATAGACAGGTATTTATCATTTACTCATGATTCACCAAGACCCCTAAGAATAAAATACAGTCCCCCCTTGCTATTACGAACCCTTCGGGGTCCAAAGGGTTAAGATCATACTAACGCGGAGTTCGTAATAGCGAGGATTTACATACATGTCATGAAATTTTGGGAGCCAGATGATGGGTTCGTAATATCCAGGAGTTCATAAAATCGAGGTTTGTAAGAGCATGGGTGCACCACTGTATAAGTCCTGGTTACACCTACATGTATCTAAAATCCCTGTACTTTTTGAGACACGTTTTTTTTCCGAACCAGAAAAAACACGGCATTGACACGGTGAGTGGTTACACTACTTAAAATGCGATTGATAATAAGTTCTGTAACCCGGCGATAGGGGTCTGCATGTAGGCAATTACGGTCCGTAATCAAGTGGCTACTGGAGGCGTGAAATAGCCTATACGCATGCGCATGACTCATCGATTTGCATCGCCATCTGTCGGGGTGCTTGGAACTACAGGTAGACACGGGGATTTCGCGGTTACACTTCATAAAATACCCGTGTCTAAAATAGCCCCGGCGTACCCCTTCAAGTTCAATGGGGCTAATAAGCACGGGGATTTCACACACGGGTCTATTAACACTCAGTGATTTATAGGTGTAACCGCAAAATCCCCAGGTAAGCACGAGAATTTATGTAGTGTAACCACTACTATATTCTGGTCTGTAAGAGTCGCACAGTTGAAACTTCCACGCCAACCATATCTGGCTACAGTACCATTTAAGACATCAACTCAGACTGTGATATCTTCCGCTGTCATCCACTCAATCATGATGTGGCAGATCTACAAACAAATCCAAGATGTTTCCAGCCATTGTCAAGAATAAAGAGGGACATTCGCCTAATGTGGGGGATCCCGGCATATCCCACGAGTCTCGCACAATGACGCTGTCGTAGATTTATCTTCGCGATACATACCGAAAACTTCCGTAATCTCAGATCATACTATTGTCGCTACGACATTTAATTTCATGAAAGCGCAAACGTTGTGGGGATTCTGTGATCCTTACACAAAAAACCTGGAAACCGCTGGGACCCTGTTTCTGTCATGTTTGGAGATCGCGACTTGACCTCGGCGATCCTCGGTGTCGGATCCATCAACGGGGATAATCCTGCCGATCTTTTCCGTCTTACAATACGGCTGCAAACATTCGTTGAAACTCCCAGCGTGTCTGCCGCGAGAGAACAACTGAGTGGGAAAAGATACAATGAATTAGGGAGAACAATGCCGTGTATTTACCGTCTTCGCTGTACAAAATGGCGGCGATTTGTGTCACATGAGTCGCAATAAAATTGAATGATTGATGATATCCGAGATCCCTGATTTTGTGAGTCTGATCAATTTCGTTAAAATCATTCCAAATCCAAACACCCCAGTGGGATAGTGAAAGTTGTCGGTAACTTTATNCCCGATTGCCACTTTTTCTCGACAGCCGGTGCCACCACACCACTCTCCAACCCAAGGAACTAACTACGTTGTCGGCAAATGGACCTGATTTCTCTGTACCAGTGTTATATCTAGGATTTCAGAAGGGCATGGTGCAAACTTTGTGAAAAGGGCACTTCAACCTAGAAAAGGGCACTTTTCATTCGCGACATTTCTTGTAACGGAATTTGAAAAGCTAAAAAGTTAAAAAGGTCTCTATAACTCCAGTCAACAGCCAATTTAAGCCAGTTTCTAAGGTGATATGACCAAAAGGGACCATGAAAAAGGGTCTGGGGGTACTAAAAATCTAAAAAAAAAAAAATTTTTAAGGGCATGGCTCTCATAGGGGGTTAAAAAGGGCACAATGGCGCCCCCTTTTGCGGGCATGGCGTGGCGCCACTCTAAAATGGCCTAGATATAACACTGTGTACATTTTGTAATGGATTTTTGTACTTCGTGTTGCTGCCACGGGGTCAAATTACCCATAAGAGATCGCATACCGTGGTCCTTGAACTTCCCGCGCCGAGGCCAACACGCCAACCACTAGGCCATAAAGGAAATCCTCTTTGGCCAGCGGGTTAAGCCGTGCCATATAGTAGCTGCAAGGGGGCCAATGCAATGACTATCTGATCAGGAATTGTTCCTACACCCTCAGTGACTACAGAACAGCTCAGACAGAAGTTAACTGGGCGTCGCTGCAATAAAAGATTTTACTATCCACAACCTATACTGAAGTCGTGAAGTTTTGAATCGAAGACTATAATATAAGACTATAAGTTGTTTAGGGAAATCTGATCAAACGGAATAAGATTGGTTGAAGATCATAACAGGCTTAAGAGCAGGGGGTTTTGGTTGGGGACATCATAAGGCTTGATCTTGACATTGTATCAAAATCACAGGTTCCCGACACCAGAGGCAGATGGCCCACCAAAGTTTTCAGCCATTCTAACAATGTTTAAGGTTAAGAAGTTAAAGTTTGGGTTTATAGTTTGATATCAACTACGGTAGAGGTCTCATTCGACTTTACATTTTAACCCATCCCGAAACCTTTCAGATGAGCTGCTCATCCAGCACTACAATCGAGCACTTCCGACCGATACCCATTTATACACCTGGGTGGAGAGAGGCCAGTGAGGCAAAGAGACTTTGCCCAAAGTCTCACGGCCAGAGGGATTCGAACCCGGGACCCTCTGACCACTAGTCGGAGGCCCGAACCTTGGCTCCCCAAGAACAGAGAGGCCCAATCTCCTTGCCAGTGCAGGTAGTCTCGGGAACCCCTGTTTCCCCCTGCAATATATATCAAATCACTCATTGCTGACAAAGCCAATGATACTTTGTGCAGTCAGTTCTCAATACACATTCTAACCACCAAAATATTCCAGCTGAACGAGCACCGTCTCAGATTTAGCCAAATCCAAGAAACAACAGCGTACTTTACAAATCCAGATATTAGACTGGTAATCTCGTGTCCAACAATCGAATGTCAGAGCACAGGGTCATCACGACAACATATTGACAGTCACAGCCATATTGGCAGGTCTAAATCAACCAGCGACTTGGTCTAATTCATTATTGGTTGGAAACAACCTGTCAGTCAAAAACAATCAAATTACACATCGACAGCAACTTTCTTGGCCCATGATATCAATGGTGGAACAATAAATCGGTAACTGGAGATTGACAAGATCGCAATGCTCGGACCGGGCCTGCACTGGCCGCCATATTGTCATACATAACGGAGCTTTTCTGTTTTGTGCAGGTAATGTGCTGTGGCGTACCCCTCACCCAACGCCAGTGTACACTGACATCCCAGTGTACACAAATATGACACTGGACTGACACTGAATTGACACTCGCAGAAATGAGAACACTGGACTCACACCAAAAGAACACTGGCCTCCCAGTGTTCATGACCCCAAAACGACACTGGGAAGTATGCAAGACACCAAACCAGCACTGGAAAAACTTGCATTATTTCACGGCAACACTGGAATTGCACTTGGACTTTGTATGTGTACAAATCAGTACCATGAAGGCGCACCAAATTGACACTGGTATAACTTGGTAGATTCTCTTCATAATTTTGACACTGGCGTAACACTGGAAAGACTTAGTAATTTTATCTCTCCACTCTGACACTGGGATAGCACTGGCAGAATTGTCCCAGGCCCAGTTGGAATCGGTCAGTGGTGCAGCCTTAACAACAACCACAATCAACAAGAGGCCCATGGGTCTTGTGCTCAGCTGACTATGACCTGCCAACTCAAGAGGCTGAAAGAGGGGAAACGAAGTACGAATAGTGTGCCTTTTTAATGGTTAGCAAGCAAAGCGTTCCTCGTGGAAATCAGAGCCTGGGTTTGCCGTTGTCGTAAAGTGACACCGCGCGGTTTGAAGGCAGGGTCTCGCGGGGACGTGGCGGCAACGTTTCGAAGGGAAACTATCGTACTTTGACAGGTTTTATGAATGATTATATGTTGGATATTGTGATGGTATTGTACAGGGGTTTGGCCATCAAAAGTGTTGTTATAATGGTCCATGAATATCATATTTGGAAGGAGATTGGTATCCGATGTGACATAAACTATGGTTTTAGACTGCTGATGTTGGATATCTTGTCTCTTCGACACAAGTAGTGTCATGATATCCAGAGTTTTATAAAATAAAGTTTAGATTTGAAAACCTTTGAAATCTAAAACAAGTATCTTCAAGTGGATTGGTGTGTTTTCCACAGGGTGTCACAGAAAATATGTTCCTTGAACAATGTAAATGCTAGCTATCACTTGATGGGGAATTCTTCCAAACAAAGTTGGACGCCCAATCTAAGACTCACATGGGCGAAGAGTCCCAACCCACAACCCTCCTCAACGATGTGTATCACAGCGAGTCAATACATGATGTGTATCACCATGACTCTTGAGAACCCTTGTTCACAACGTGTATCACCGTGACTCTAAGAACCCTAGTCCACAATGTCTATCACTGTGACTCAAACAACCCTATAGTTCATGACATGTATCACCGTGACTCTAAGAACCCCAATCCACGATGTGTATCACTGTGACTGTAAGAACCCTTGTTCACAACGTGAATTGTATCACCGTGACTCTAAGAACCCTTGTTCACAACGTGTATCACCGTGACCCTTGTTCACAACGTGTATCACCATGACTCTAACCCTTGTTCACAACATGTATCACCACGACCCTTGTTCACAACGTGTATCACTGTGACTCTAAGAACCCTTGTTCACAACGTGTATCACCATGACTCGAAGAACCCTTGTTCACGTGTACCACCATGACTCTAACAACCCTTGCCATGACTAGGCATCTACCCCTCGCACTGCACTCGACCATCACAAGCACCGTAATCGCCCACCAGCTGGGGTATCATGAGAAGCTGCCTTGATTTTTAACGTAAGAATCCGTCCTAAAAGGCCGACTTAGCCCAGATCTCCTTCAAAACGCTGCACAATTAAAACAATTGTGCTCAAATTACATGAAGTGGCTTGTCTACCGACGGAGTGTGGGACAATCAACAGTTGTTTAAGATTGACGAAGAAACTCTCGGCCGAGATTGTTCTCGATTGAACGCTATTGGGTAAGAAGTTATTGAGAAATGTATGCGGTTTACCACTTGTTGCCGTGGGTGAAAGCCATTGTAAACAAATTGTTTTTAGGAGGGGGATAGCTGTCGAGATGTGAGGTGGTGAAGGGGGAACGGGAGAGGAGGGCCGAGATGATGGGATATATGGTGGAGAGGGATACTCGGTAGAGAGAACAAAGTCAAGATAATAATATGCGAGTTTGCTGACTTAAAGTGGACGTCTCCTCGAATTTTAGGAGTTAGTTCATTCCTCCAAGTACAGGTGGCACCACAACAAAATGTGAATGGTTCAAGTTGCTTGCAGTGTTTCCACCAGAGGGTACTAAGTGTGTTACGCAGACCCCTAGCTGGAGGCCAAGAGTGGGCAGGGTGGACCAAGCTGGCTTTGGGGCAAAACAAGGACACTTTTACCTGCCTAGCTAGGGGTCTGTTATGCTAGTACCCTCAAAGGAACAGAAAGGGCCATTTTCTTTAATTTAATTGGGGTTACCAACGCCATGATATAATTTTAAAACGTTAGTGAGCAAACCTGAGGGGTGATATCTCCCTGAAATAATTTGAGGGCGGATAAATCACCCTCATCCCCCCTCTGTCAGTAATATGAATTTAATAGTTTAGTGTTCTTCACAAAAATTCGATGGAGGGTTGATGTACTATTCAGTTTAACGCGGTGATTCTAGGACCCACCTGTCATCATACCTCATTCATTATAATGCTACCTTTCATGATGTTTTAAGGTAAATGATGGTGCAATTTATTGTCATCCTTTTCATCCCTTTGACACGGACCCCATAACACAGAAACACGTTCCATTATGACTGTAATGATCGGACGATTCCCACCCCGCCAGGATTTTCTCCGCCAGCCAATCTGTCCCAATCGTTTTGTGTTACTCTTGATAAATGTGGGAAGGTTTTCCCTGGTTTTAATTCTCCAACATGTTTCGGACAAAGTTCATTGGAACCTAATGATAAGTATTATAGCCTCAATATGAGGAAATCTGCTCAAAAGTCATAATGAAATGGTCCATGGACCATGTGCTCACCTGTTGAACATAGTATAATGACAGAGGGAGGTACATATCAGTTATGAGCAATCTTGGTCAAGTCATTCCCAAGTTACAGGACTTTAATGATTTGAGGGGTTGTTGTATGTTCGATCAGGCCGAGACATTATTTGGCCAATGTTACACGTTCTAGCCCATTTTACGATATTTTTAGGATGCGACAGGCCGTTTTGAGAACTACTTTGGTGTGACAATACCTGAAACAATTTGGCAAACATCTGACGAAGAGTGTATCCTTCAAACCTCAATTACGTACGAAATATTAAAATTGTAAGCCCGCAAACGAAAAATGAACTTCCCTTTGCCTTCTTCATCTCTCCCATTTAGGTCACTATGACAATAGCATCTTCCTCAACATTATGATGGTCACTATGAATGAAGCTCACTTCCTGGTTCCATTTGACAAGTTTAAGGTGTGGGAGCCAGTCATTCTTTATGTTTTTTACGAGAGATGCAACACCATAACCGTCACAATACACGAGGATGAGTTTACACAATAAGAATGATAATTCGTATGGCCATTGTTACAGCAAGTTTTCCCATTGCCACTCAGGGTGAACAATGGCTAAGAATCTATGAGATGTTCAGAATTTACGTATTTTACAAATAGGGACTGGCATAAGGTTCTAGTTGGGCTCAGGGATCCTGACAAACCCCAGGCCTACAGCTGATATAAGGGAGTCCTGCAAATTTTCCCATTGCCACTCAGGCTGACAATGGCTAAGAATCTATGAGATGTTCAGAATCTACTCATTTTACAAAAGGGACTGGAATAAGGTTTGAGATGGGCTCAGGGATCCTGACAAACCCCAGGCCTACAGCTGATATAAGGGAGTCCTGCAAACAGAACTTTGTGGATTCCACTGTCCGCTGGTTTAGAATCACTGGTCAACCAAGCCATCATCTACCTGCATCAACATCTATCGTTATGCCCCGCTTTCACTCACGCTGACGCTACGAATGTCCCGAAAGTTTTGACAAACAAAAACTTTCATGGCGGCTCGACGAACTCACGCAAACTAAACGAATGTTTAGGAATCAACTAAGAATTATTTAAGAACTGCAAGAAACGTTTGAGAATTATCTACGAACCGGACAAATTTCGGGATATTCTTAGCGTAAGTGAAAGCGGGGTATTACAGTTGGCAAAGGGGACAGTGTTAAATCCTTCTTGCACGTCCTTCCTTCAGTGCCCACCCACCGCAGCACACCCTGGCAACACCTGAAGTTTCTTAAGCCTGGCGCAGATCGACCTTGCGACTGGATGCAACTACCTGCAATGCCGTTGCCGGCAATGGTTGCGACTGGCTGAAAACAGTTGCAACTGATCAGTTGCACAAACAGGTCGATCTGAGCAGCCCGGCAACGCTATTGCCGACCGTTGCAGGTAGTTGCAATCAGTTGCACATGTTCTACTCGTTGCCGACCATTGCATCTAGTTGCATTCAGTCGCAGTCGATGTGCACGCTCTGGCAATGAATTTCCTCGTTTGTGGTGCACATTAGACTGGTTCGTAGTCCCAACTGGCTCCGATGTTGGGACCGGGAACCAGTCTAGGTGCACAGCCATTTTGAATGTTTATCACATGACTCCCGAGTACGAGTTGTCCGTTCGGAAGACATCGACAATTTCCGTGTAGCATTCAGTTCAGTTGCATGTGTCGATGTGCGCGCTCCGGATTGAGACTGGTTTGTGCCACTTGTTGCCGCAATGACCAGTCGCAATCGATGTGCGCTGTCCGCTCACATCGACAGCGACTGTTGCAGGTAGTTGCATCCAGTCGCAAGGTCGATCTGCGCCAGGCTTACGTCTTACCACTAAGAATGGCTGCTTGCAACAGCAACCCTCAACCGAGAATGTTGAAGGGAACCTATGTTGCACCTCCACCAAGTAAAGTACACTACGACTTTTGCCGCCCTGACAGTTACATCCAAGTTTTAACCTGCCAGGATCTGCCACTGAGCAATGATGTCAATTTGGGGCAAAAACCTAAAGCAGGGTTCATTGGCACACAATCCAGTCCGTTTTCAGTCCATTTGCCCCAAGTTTTCTGGATACGACAACGCAAAAGTCAATTTCAACAATATTTTTACGGACCTGAAATGGACAACATCCATGTGCCAATGAACTCCGCTTGAAGACGCAGACAGCTATCTTTGAGAAGAGAATGACATACGTACCTTCTGTAGCGGTGTATCCTGTATAGATCCGAAAGATGCTCCCTTTGACCCTCGTCGATTAAATAAGTTAGTCTTTAGTGCTGAATGTAGCACTGAAAAGAGAAACACACGAAATGGGAATAAGAACAAAGAATGGATGGCAGAAAGGTAAGACATATGTGATTTATATTCGGGAGTTTGAGATCAGCAACTTATCACGGATCCTTATACGTATACGGATCGAAATGAACACAAAATTTGTCCTCGTTGTACAGAAATCTATCCGTATACGTATAAGGATCAGTGATAAGTCGCTGATCTCAAACTCACTATTATAACGGTACTCTCATCCAAATGATTGACACTGGGGTGACAGTATATCCCTGGACGTACATGTACCTATGAGGATGGACAACGCAATGGGTGTCCATTCAAATTCCCCTGTGTTTCAAACAGAAAGGTCCTATAGAGAACCTGCCAACTGGTAGATCACAACACATACACCGGGACATGAAGGAATATCAGGGGCCATATTCTAGAAGCTTTAAGCTTCTAGAAAAGTAAGCTTCTAGAATAGAAGCATCAAATCTAGAACCCATGGCCACTGGTCATGGGTTCAATTCCTTTCTGCTTCTCCTTGTGAGAAAGGGTATGGGCTGTATTCTAGAAGCTTCCTTGACTAGGTTTACCTTTAGCTATTGTTTGCTGCGCAGAATACAAAAGCTTAAAGTGGACCCTAGAGTTGAGGAGGCTTCTAGAATACGGGCCGTGAAGTTTCACACTAAATGGTATTATTCACTTTACACCCAAGAGGTGATAATTGCGTGCGTCATTGTTTCTTAGGCAAAAAAATGTGTATAGATATCAGACAAATACACAGAAATTTGTAGAATTCGTTGACATCATGTTGACATCATGCAGCAAAACCAGTGCAGCCAGCAAAGACAGATGGTGTCAAGTAGAGTTTGTACTAGATTTCTTATAGTTTCATGATCAGAGGTTAAATCACGTTCGATGTGATTCTGGATGGTGAGTGAGTCTAGAACGAAGGACAATGTCCATGTGTGATACTTCAAGACATATTGTGTATTTGATCTTTCTGTCAGGGCCGAAGCCATAGCAATATCGGCCCTGGTAAGTATGGAAGAGCCCATCACAAGAGCTACTCATGTTTCTCACTTGGGGTCTTTTACTTCCCTTGCAAAGAAACAAGGTACAAGGCACCAGTGCTTACTGTCACGGACGGACATGAAGAGCCGGGAATGAAATCCCACATGACCCGGGCTGGATTCGAACCCGGGACCTGCCGCTAGCCGAGCAGACGTGCTAACCACTTGGCTATCAAGGCTTCAAGACATATTGGGGGGGGGGGGGGNACTAAAGGTTGGTCACTGAACCACTCTGCAGAAATCTCTCGCCACTGAAACACCTCGACTGACAACAAACCCCTTGCAACGTTGGTATTGCAAAGAAATGTTCCCAACAAATATACGCCACAGAAAAAGTCATCAGTGATTCACGAAAACAAAAGATTCATTAAGCACCCAAAATGTTTAAACAAATATAGTTATCCTCTTGTAATTAACCCGCTAACCTCGGGTATAACAAGATCACCCATCACGGCTCTGGTGACATAACCAGGGGCGTTGTTCGATTCCCATGCACGTTGTATTACCCAGGTTCTGCCACCAATGGTGTGGTGTGTAATTATAGCGTCAAAGCTGATTTCGTTCTTACTCATCCCATCTCTCCTCCGTGCTGCATCAAATGAGGGCTCTCTCCCGCGAAACATCGATTCATGAATCAGACCCCCGTCTGCCAACAATGGACGACAATTACGACGTTGTATTCAAATGCGCTCGGCGGTATAGCGATGGTGATGACACATGGCCGAGGGGGTGGAATGCCCGACGATCCCAGCTATTGACGATTGTCAAAGCGCCATGCCTTGTTGGATGTAACCATCAGGAAGCTGGATTCGTTGGTAACACCTCAGGCATGAGGTCTCCTTTACTATGCAGCAGGGATACAACGTGCTGATGAGAGTTGATGAATGAGGCCAAGTACAATAGTACTCTAACCTACAACACAAGGATATGAGGCAGGTTATCCTATGGGCGGTTATAACTGCAAATAAAGATGCTACAAAATAGAGACGTCATTGTAGTCATATTCTCTAGGCGTGATGATCTCGAGTCACAGCTAAGAAAGATGTAAGGTGGCGCTGCAGTCGTCCACACAATCTCTAGTCGTAGCTAAGAAAGACGCAAGGTGGCGCTGCAAAATACAGACGTTGTTGTAGTCATATTCGAGCTCTAGTCGTTGTGGTGATCTCTAGTCGTAGCTAAGAAAGACATAAGGTGGCGCTGTATTATTCGTAACACTTCGGGTGTTTTCGTCATTCTTCGTGTGGACGACTGCAGCGCCACCTTACGTCTTTCTTAGCTACGACTAGATAGACCACCACAATGACTAGAGAAACTACAACAAGTTTTTATTTTGTAACCTCTTTATTTGCAGTTATAACCACCCATATTATCCTACTCTGACAAGCCTGATTTAGCCAATTTTTTTCATTTCTCCCATCGCTGGCTGATCTAAAGCCTGCCGCACACGGGAGCTATCTGCTGAGCAAAAAGTTATTCGAGACCGTTTGCTCAGCAGATAGCTCGCGTGTGTGCGTAATTTCGGTGAGTTTTTTGCCTCGCGAGGCAGAAAACTCCCGTGTGCGCGTATTTTTCGGTGAGCTATCTGCTGAGCAAACGGTCTCGAATAACTTTTTGCTCAGCAGATAGCTCCCGTGTGCGGCAGGCTTAAGGTGAGGGGGGCATGCTCTGGGTAGGCCTCCTCTTTTGGTCGGTGGAAAATCTTTGGAATTGACCAGGAAATTTCAAAATTTGTAAAAAGTCTGACCATGAATTTTCAATGTGGAAGGGCAAGTAAAACATGGATCATAAATCTGCCATGGCCATGCTTGTTTATAAAAACCAACATCCGATATTAACAGAGTAATCTGCTTGACCAACGTAAAAAAGGCCCGTCCCCCAGTTCTGATGACCTATGCACAAAATCCTCAAAACTAAATCAAACATTTTCAAAGAATTTCCATAAAAACATGAAAACACCCATCCAATTAGGGTCAAACAGTGGAAAGTAATAGTATCACCTCATCAAGTGTGACCAACACTGTCTGAAATAACTCCTCAGACATCTTCAAAGTCACTTTTTTTATAAATATGTGCATTCTGTAATCGGTTTTATCTGCGAGAAAAAAAATCTGACTTTCATGCTGAAGTTGAGGACTGTATAGTTGAGGAAAATCCTTTTAAAAGTTATGAGGGATTAGTTTTTGCATTCTCAATGGTCCTAGCGCATCCAGAGAGGAGAATTGAGCCAATGCTATTTCATTTTGTTACGGAGATGACATGTACGAGTCGAGCTGGCATCTTACTCGCTATTTAGACGGCAGCACAATTCATGTCTGTGAGATCGGAACTCATGTCCGTGAGCCATGTCACAGACATAAAACTCGTAAAACGAGGTAGCACACATTTTAGCTCACAGACCTGGTGCAGAATGACCTCAGTGAGATTTCCTACTAGCGTGTTCAAAAACTTACTCGCGCCCACACCGGCCTGGCATAATAGCGTTTTGTTTACTCGAAGTTCTCCAAGTCTGGCCTGGCGTGCCAGGCGCTACTAACCTTTCCCCTGAGCCGGTTACTTTGGGAAGTATCCCAGCATGCAGAGCATGATGTCACTTCCGAATGTAGATGCACACAGCCCTCGCATACATCGATCCACATCGGCGTGCCAAAGAAATAAAACGCTGTCGTGTTAGACACGAGTAAGTGTCATGGACAATCAGCCAATCAGAGTGCATCCGCCATGACACTTTACTCGTGTTGTCGTAGGTCTTGCTTGTGGAAGAGTAACCTCGACTATCTACGACAGTCTGCGGCTAGCTACGAGTAATGTGCGAAGAAATTACGAGCATCTACGAGTATCTACGACCACCCATGACTAACTTCGACTAGGCCTGCGAGTGTTCGACCATCAGCGAGCAGTTGACAACTCGCGAAAAACTACGAATGCTAAATATCGCAGCTTGTCGAGGGAATATCACAGACTTCAGATTCGCCCCTTGTCGTGGGCAAAAATCACCAGTGGGACCCTACTATTAATGTTCCACTTCACCATACTGACATCCAATGATTATATCATGGAGACCGAATATGTCTGAAAAAAGTTAAGCATCAGAATTGAAAGCTGATGATTCATAAACAGAAAACTCCACAAGTTGGTGAAATAAAAGTTGGAAAGGTCTGGATGGAAACGATAGATAACGACAAAAAAAATCAACTTAAGATTCCAACACTGGTCATCCATGGCAATTATCCGGTATTTGTTCATGAGTCATTAACAAAAACAGGAGGAAAAAAGGTTTGGACAGAGTGTCATGTCTGATGGATAGATTGTCCACTTCTCCAATACAAGACCATTTCGTCAATAGCGATGAAAACCTGCTTCTTCCCAGCTAGAAATCATTACGCTAATAAATTAGTGAATTTGTGAACAAATGGACGTCGGGTTAGTCAACTGGGGGCAAGAAAATGGAGGAGGGTGAGGCGGCAGGAGACAATAGCGAGTTTTCGCAAAGCCCCCCGAAACGCCAACGCAAACGTCTATCCTTTTGTTCCGTGCTCTCTTCATGGCATCGAACAATGGGATTGGCGTTCGCATGNACTCCTCGCCTCAATTGCCAATGCCAAATATGCCATATGCCAATATGCCAAATATGCCTCGCCTTAAACTCCTCGCCACAATAGCCAAAGCCAAATATGCCAATATGCCTTATAAATGCCGTCTAAAACATGCAAGCCAAGCCTAATAAACCAGCCATAGTCATTATCCCCACCAGACATGAATACGAACAACCAGTAAGCGAAAAGGGATGCCAGCCTTGACAACTACAGAAGACGAACCAGCACGTCCGAAAGCTGGCTGAAGAATGACCACGATCTCATGGCGCTCCGCTACGTAGATGTCACTGAGGGTCGTGAGCAGATTGCCCTTCGATTATCAAAGATGGCTTTAAGTGTGCTATGCCTGGCACTGAACCGGGCCGTAGTGACACCTATTGGTCAACTGACTGACAGCTCCTATTGGAGGGCAGACGAATACTATTATGGTTCCCTACTTCCACTCACTCGTGTCACAGCTCAGGTCAACCGACACCATTGGGAATCGGAGATAAACTAGGCCCAGGCCTTTGTGCACACCTTTGCTTATGACATTGTCTGACGACGGTTCATTCCTCATTCTTACCTTTAAGGCCTAGGAATACTATGTCCTAATATTTCGGATTGGCACGGACAAGATAGGCTCAAATAGCAAAAGATATTGTGACTTCCAAATGACAACAAACAATATGAACGAATTCTCGTAAGAAAATGTCAACTCAAGTGTACGATATCTTTTGATATAACGCAGCCCTTCATTCACCTGAAAAATGTTTTCTCTTGGCCTCACAGATATGATAAAATTCTTTTGACTTTAAGAATTCTGTTGTCCATTTTAACAATAGTTTTGAGAACAAAGGCAATATTAAGAAAGAAATTGGGAACAAAACGTTTTGAAAAAGTGGGCCAAGCATTGTAATGGTAACGTCAGTAGGGGACAGCATTAAAGGCCGTATATACCCGGACGGCAAATTTGACCCTATTTGAATTTCGATACTTCCAAATTCTCTGGTATAAGACAGAAAACTTTCATCGAAATTATATTTGCGTCGAGACAAATATGTCACATGAGCAAAATTTCCGACTGGTCAGATTCACACGAGGACAAAAACTGGACGTGAATTGCCAATCATCAATGGTGAACAAATGTGACAGCAATGCGGGCCTTTTAACGTATCAGATAGCAATGTTATGTTCATGTATCCAAGTATAGCAAACCAAACAAGGTTTCAGGACGTTAGTATCTCCTACGAACCTACGACCACTTTTCTAGAAGAATGACGATCACTTTTCTAGAAGAATGATCGACTCAACTGGTGTTATATCATCAACTCAACTTTTCCCAGATGAAAAGTCTGGTAAAGCCATTCGTAAAGAAGTTTCAATGGCAGAATTCTTCAGCAGATGCGTGTCCAGGGGGTCCGGACCCCCTGCTCGTGCAGACCGTAGATTTTTTTACATAAATAAAAGGGGGAGAGGCAAGTAGATGCGCGTCCAGGGGGTACGGACCCCCTGCTCGNAGGGAGAGAGGCAAGTAGATGTTGGCTGGAAATGCTGGGAAATGGCGTCTTCGGCGTGCAGATTTTACAAAAATTCCAATGCGAGGGGGGACCCCCCTTGGGCTTTCCTATACCCCTCTGCTCGAAATCCTGGACAGGTGAATTTCCTCTAACACATTTTCAGCGTAACCTTCCCACCAGCTTCCCACTTCATAATCCTCCCACCAGACTGAGAATGCATTGCATTTCAGGAAATAGTCCATTATTATGGGGTTCCACCAAAATTGTGGGCCAACCACCACGAAACTGCGATGCTAGTGCCTAACAGAGGTGAACATAATGCATTTGACCATTACAGTACGTTGCACAACTGACCTCCCTTCCGCGCACCGTCCACGTACCACACGCAGCATCATGCACGTACAGCCCTCGTATTTTCCACGGACGTCCCGCACTGTCATGGAAGTCACGTAGAGAAGACGTAACGTCATTCGCCCGTGGTGCGTGGACGTCACGCAGAACAGACCATACGCAATGAACTGACGCATACCCTCCGCACAACGTATGCAGATAAGGTAGGTCAATTGTGCAACGTACTGTATCACTTTCTCGGTTAGGCCCTGTTAGTGCTACTGAGTTTCACGGCGGTCGGCCCTGGTCGTAGATCAACGAAGTGAGGAATATCACATCACAGGAAAGCCACGTAGACAATTCATCCAGAAATCATTGCATTGCTTCAAATTGACAAGGGACAACCCCAACGGTAATAGCCCGTTAGAAAAGAATAAAATTACAATCAAAACTTCCAAATGACACCCCATAATTGCGCATAGTCTTATTCTATCACCTAAAGCAGTTTAAGAACATTGGCTTATTGAGAGAAAATGAGTTCATCTCGACGAATCAGATTTAAGGACAATTGACTGTCGTCGGCGTTGTTGACGTTACGCCGCAGGCAACCGCCGACAGAACTGCAAATAAATAACTTCATATTTATAGTTAGAATTAGAAAGGTCACGAATTACATCAAATATCGGTGATTGTGAGCGCTGCGATTCCGGCGAACAGGACACCGGGTCAATAGAAGATAATGGAGTCGATGGGACTTGGAGCGATCGAGTCATGATTATAGAAATATCTGGCGATTTTTTATCCCGCCGTCCCGAACTCACATACTATGTAATCAATAGGATTTAAGTATCACTGTCTTCGCTTCGTTAGAATCCATTTCGAGTCCTTCGAGGTTTCGACGTTTTTTTCTCTCGATTCTCTCTACCATCGAGGATATCTCGCGTGGGATTTGCGAGCAATCTCACTGTTCTTTATTGATGTGCATTATGGCTGTGAACAATGTATTTTGATAGCTGCAGGAATGTTTAATTTGATTTAAACTGACAGCTTCATAAAACCAAGACGTGCAGGAATTTTTTTGAAATTTGTCTGATTTGCAATTGTAATTTTACGAACAGTGTCACCGATCATCCGCCAATTACAGAGACTGTATAGGCAGCTGCAGAACTTGAATGGGGAACTTGTTGAGAAAATTTGTTCTCCATTCTCATCCTAACCATACAGTACGTTGAACAAAGGACCGACCTTTATCCGCGCATGTCACGTCAAGACATAACATTCGAGGAGCCTGATAACCTGGTGGTTATCACGTCCGCTTAGCAAGAGGCAGGTCCCGGGTTCGAATCCAGCCCGGGCCATATGGGATTTCATTCCCGGCTCTTCACGTCCGTCGCATGGGACAGTAAGCTGTGGTGCCTTGTACCTTGTGTCTTTGCAAGGGCAAGTAAAATACCCCATCCAAGTGAGGAACATGAGTAGCTTGTGATGGCCTCCTCCGTACTTACCAGGGCCAATAATGCTATAGCGTCGGCCCTGACAGAAAAATGAAATACAAATACATGTCACGTGGAAGGTATGCTTGCAGTTCATTGCGTATGGTACAGATGCATCACACATCTTCTGTGTGACGTCTGCGCACCACAGGCGAATGACGTTACGTCTTCACTGCGTGCTTTCCATGACGGCGCGTGATGTCCGCGGAAGACACGTGGATGGTACGTGCATGACGCTGCATGTGGTACGCAGATGGTGCGCGGTGTGGAAGGGAGGTCAATAGGAGCTGTCAGCGAGTTGATCACTAGGTGTCACTACGGCCCAATTCAATGCATCTAGCGGACCCAGTCATTATCGGTCGAGCAGCAATCACGTAGATTTTCCTGTACATTGGTCCGCTAAGACTCTGCTGCCATCTGTTGGCAATATGCGCGGCTGACTGCTCCTATTGTGTGCAACGTTCTGTATCAGGTCCGACACAACCAAAACAGTGTCCTGAAGGCGTGATAGAGCCAGGGGCATAAAGTCCCTTCACTTATAAAGAAGGAAAGCTTCTGAGACTGTCCGATACTGAGGTGTTCTCAGCCAAAATGATAAACCTTAATGTTCTTTAGAGATGTGTCCTCCTGATAGAGGTGTCCTTATGGAAGGTTCCACTCTATGCCTGGTGTTTGGGTCACCAAAGTAGGCCATTTCATGTAGGCCTACCCTGCTGGTCAAACCCATGAACCATCAAGGGTTCATACTGCTTCGCCTTCAGACTATGATCTATCTATAGCCCCTTTCACACTGGGCCTACGTAGAGTTACGTATTGCGGCATACTGACTACGCCGAGCTTAGGCTGCCCTACGCTGGCAATATGCCGTAGGACGCAAAGGGGTACGCGAGATGGACGCAAAAAATTAAACATGTTTCATTTCTTTGCATACTTTCAGCGTAGAGCACTGAACACAGACAGCATGCAGTTTTTATGCAAGTCTACGCAAAACTACGCTACTGTATGCCATGCCTATGCAATAGCACGCTCCCCTACAACAGTCCGACGAAAAATCCTTTGAGGCTGGCGTAGTGTTACGTATGGTAGGGCATAGTGTTGCCTACTTTTGCTTAGTGTGGGTTCAGGGACTACGCCGATCCTGCGTGTAGCAACATTTATTTCATGAGTACGCAGCCTAAATTCGGTGTACTAGTGCTACGCCGCACAACGCAACTCTACGCAGGTCCGGTGTGAAAGGGGCTTGAGTGGAGGGTAGTCCAAAAGTGAAGTGATACTTGATATTTCATTTTCAAGATGGTCAAACTGAGCATTTGCTGTGACATGGCTACACTCCTCTCGCAGTGTTTCGTTTCGCTCCGTACCTACGCTTCACAAACCACTGCTTCGAATGGCCGGTATTCTGCCGATTTACCGCCAGATGGCACCACTACTGTCCAACCAATCAGCGCCCGCCATCAGGCTGCAACTGAGCAAAATCCTAAAACACTTTCTCCAGCGCGACAGTGGGAACAGTAGTGGTGCCATCTGGCGGTAAATCGGCAGAATACCGGCCATTCGAAGCAGTGGTTTGTGAAGCGTAGGTACGGAGCGAAACAAAACACTGCGAGAGGAGTGTATGACATGGCATGCATGGCACAACTTTTACTGCGGTTTTCCTACAATGGTTCCAAAGACAAACAATTTGATCGAGAGGAGTATTAAAATTCGACTGTACTGGGAATGATAAATCTTGGTCCATTTATCATGGAATCCGCTCACTTGAGTCAGTGTCATACAATTAAAGCACAATGTTTTATAGTCACAATCGTAATGAATGACGAAACTCGTAAATCTGGATCAATGAGATCTCGCTTGTCAAAACTGAAATTATTTGCATCCATGATATGGAAGTAAAAGTTCACAACAATGTTATGACCTCTGACATTGCTGCTCGGACAAAGTTTTGCACAAGTCTTGTTTCAGCCATGACAGTTTTGCATGGTTGAACATTAACTTCTCCAAAGTATCTGTCTGTATTAAAGTGACAGACTGGTGCGTAAGCAATGAATGGGGAAGCGTGCAAGCAATCAAGGACGCGGTAACATGGACCGAAACGCCTACCGAAGAATCTGATTGGCGGAACGCGGGCATGACCCGTCGCGTACGTGCCAGACCGGCTTTAAGGTGTCACTAGGCTCCAGATGTGAGATTTCTCACCTGAGTGGCCTCTCTAAGGCTTCCGTTACATAGAAGTATTCGGTATACAAAAACACCGATTAACAAAGACTTCCCGAGGATTCACGACCGTGAAGCCATTGTTCACCGGCGTTTTCGTATACCGTATACTTCAATGTAAAGGAAGCTTAAAGGTATCGTAACACCAAAGTAGTTCTCAAAATGTTCTGTCTCGTCCTAAAAAATCGTAAAATGGGCTAGAACGTGTAACGTTGGCCAAATAATGTATCAAAGTGCTGGAGCTCCTTCCCCACAGGGACTTGAGGCATGCATTGCAGGGGTGGTGGGTGTGTTACAGAGGTCCAATAACACACCCCTGAGTAAAGCCCCGGTATATTAACGTATACCTCAGAGAAAAATAACGTTATTTTTCTCTGAGGTATACGTTAGTATACCGGGGCTTTACTCAGGTGTGTGTTATTGGACCTCTGTAACACACCCACCACCCCTGCAATGCATGCCTCAAGTCCCTGTGCCCTTCCCATCCGAGCCCTTCATGAAGTTCGTAAAAAAAGACTGCAAAAAGCTGCCACTATGTCCACTCCGTTCGCACACAGTTTGAGCCCGTTCAGCAACATTTTCAAGAACGTACTGAGAACTAGTTTGGTGTGATGGGGATATAAGGCTTCCGTTACATAGAAGTATACGGTATACGAAAACGCCATTTAACAAAGGCTTCAAGTGGATTCACGACCATGAAGCCATTGTTAACCGCGGTATTCGTATACCGTATATGTAAAGGAAGCCTTAGGGCACCTCACCAGTAGTAGAGGATGATGGATGATCCTTCCAGTCATTTAGGCCTATTCTCACCTATGGTCTGAGTAGGCCTAGGCCGGCCTCAGTCCATCTCTATTTGACAACAAATAAAAATGCTGTTACTTACATTTGAAGAAAAAAACACAAATCTTCAAGAATATATTCCACTAAATATACAATATTCAATATTTCTGATTGTCGTGTGAACCGCTGCCTATAAACTCAACACGCTGCCACATACTAAACACAGGGCCTAGTATTTTGAAGACTTGCAAGACACACAAAACAGAAAAGAAGGATAGTATTGTGGTGATTGTTTTGGTGTGGTCATGGACCCATAGGCCACAAACAATGTCATAAAGAGACACTGTGCATTCATCCCTTTGTACAAAAGTAATTGTTCCTTTGTCTTGTTGACATTGTAATGGGCCGTGGAGACGCTTTGTTCGTTGAAAACAAGTTCACTGTGTGTGACGGTTCCTTGTGTGGATCTAGGCCTATAATACAGACAATTGTGACATCAATGACGGACATGCTTAGAAAATATAGAAGTGGTGAGGATCTTGCGAACCATGAACCGTGGCAAATACAGTGGTTTTTGTTATTTTTACAGGGTGTCTACATGTTCATTCTTGCTCGCAATATAACAGGGACACTTGCGGATCTGAATGCACTGGTTCCCTATCCCGTCAACATGCTTTAGCCATAGGGATGGAAGGTCAAACCAGGTATGTTATGGAGCTGCATGTCCAACAAGCTTTGTGAGTCAGGGGCCTGTTTCATAAAGTGACTTTAAGCTAATGGTACCATTAACTTCAATGCATTTTCCATTTGGTTAAAGGTACTATTACCTTAAAGTCACTTTATGAAACAGGCCGCAGGTCGATCCTTACAAAAGACTGTGAAAACTGGGTGAGAAGGGACCAAATTCTGTTGTGGAAAAGAGCCACGACACACCTTTTGTCATCTCGATCCTAACTTGAAGCTTTCAATGAAAATTTCCCCAAAATAAGTGGTCTATACTCAAGATTCGCCTCAATCTGAGGCCAGTTCTTAAAATTCATGCTCGGCCCACTAGGCTGGATAATTATGAACACTGACCAATGACCACCAGCAAGGACCATTAAACGGGGTTCATTGGTGCATGGATCCACTCCGTTTGCCCCTAGTTTTCCGGATACGGTAACGCAAATGTCCATTTGATCTATTTTTTACGGACCTGAATCGGACAAAATACGTCTGCCAGTAAACCCCACTTTAGTGTGAGCCAATCAGAGGGCTGGGGCCATATGAACCCTTCGCAACTTTGCGAGAACGCAAGTCTATTGTTTGGCTGCACATGCCATATTGTTCACTGACTGCCTTACAAAAGATCTGTGTCAACGCAAACTTGCAAAGGCTTCATAAATATGGCCTCTGGGGTCTGTTTGTTGCATATTTTACTGGGGGCAGTCCAAACTGCTCACAGCGCCACCTATCTCCATTCTTCTGACCTAGTGACACTGCCACCAGGACCCTACTTTTCCGGCGGAGGATCGTAGTTCCAATACATGCCAAATGGAATTGAAGAATTTCATGGGCACGTACACGAAACGTTTTTTCATCGACCTAATTATCTGATTGGTCAAGAGAAGCACGTGAACAAAGGACGCCCTCTGATTGGTTAAAAGTGTGAGAAAGTGAGAGCCTTATCACATCCCATGCCTGTAAAGTTCCGCGAACAAGCTTCTTATTCTGATCATGTACAGCATTTATTCGTCTCAAATCTTACATTTCTACGTTTGGTAAATGTATACTGTTTTATATAATTTGACTTTATTGACTTTTATTTGGGATTTGCTGTGTCAAATGTACGCGCACTATATTCCAGCCAGCTGGAAAGCGATGAGGCAGCTGGTGCTAGCGGCATAAGCGGCCAGTCCAGAAGTAGGCCGCGCATGCGCGGTAGGAACTAGTTTGGGGGCAGTCATGCCCTGAGTCAATGAATAGGTCTTAGATCAGTGAGTCTAGAGTATATTTGACATCGCTGAGAGAATGGCGGATTAATCCACAAAGCGACCAGTCATTCATTGTTGTGAGATGTCAGCTCTGTCGGCCGTATCTCTGCACGCACAATAAACACCAATCTCTTTTCAATTTCGGGCTTTGTTGATCAATCGGATTTAGAGGAGTCAAATCAGGGGGCGAAATTCCGCCAGTTAGACAAGGTTGCCACGGTAATGAAGAGACAATACAATTATATGATTCAATATCTTCATAACTAGATTTACGTCTGCTCGGAGCGAAATCTCACGTTACTACATACACGGTGAGATTGCGTGCGAAATGGAAGAGTTCATTTATAGCGGACACTCATCACGCAGAAGACAATACAAATAGAAATTTGCGTTGTTAAATGAATGACGGGATGTCCTGTCAGCAAAAATTATAGACCTTCGGAGAATTTCGGATCAGAATGAGTGTTCCACTTGGAAATACAGGAAAATCAAATTCATAGTAAGAGGACAATTGATCATCACTCGCTGCATCACTCAGAATCGTCCATCACATACCTGGCACGTCACCACTGATATCATGGGTTCAAGGCCCTTTTTGGGTGGCACCAGTTTCCTCCTACATTATATTCAATCACCCAATATTGTCTATCACCCAATATTGTCCCATACACGATCAATATTATTGCATAATATGAGGATCACAATGGGCAATATTATTGCCAATCTTTCTTCTACCCATCATGCGAAAAGCACACGACCACCCATTTGGGCCCCATATTGTGCAATAATATTGCGCCGTGTATGGGCGGCTTTAAGGTGATAAAGGCCTATCTGTCGCCTAACCATCGCTGGGATCAATTTTGGTCCCTTTCCAAACAACTAACAACCAAGGCCGACCGCACAGAACGTCTAATAGTGCTACCAGCAACTATTGGCAGATACAATGTTGCTATAACGCGTTTCCCATTAACCCGTTAACTGTGTAATTTTTTTAGTTCAAATTTTTCTTTCGTAAAAAAATGCCAACAAAAAGTATTTGACACACAAGGTTCCAGACGTAATATAACGTCCTACGCACTGTGAAGCGCCATTTCCTTGCAAGGCGTACAATTACACCTTACGCAAGCTGAGATCCTCGGGTGTTTTTGGGGGTTCCCTGATTTCATAATGACGTAATAGTACACCGTACCTATTAATGGGTTAAATAAACCACCGATAGGCACCGAAAGTACTATCGGACTTTCTGTGCGGTCCGGCCTGGCAATCTGATTGACTTCCACAGAACACAATGAAACCACTACTACGAAATGAACACGCCTGATTCGCGTAAAAACAATGCCGACTACAAACTGACTATGATAAACGCCATCCATGACATCCCGCCGCAGAAAACAAATCCGTCGGGCATTCCTAATTTACTGAATTTCGCGAAACCTATTATGCGGCATCAATTGTCTGTCGGACTTAGTCATTGTCAGCTGCAATCCCTGTGCAGGAATGCCATTCACATACCATAACTCACGATGGCAGATGCAGCGACATCGAATGCACCAACACTAATTTCTCAATGACTAAGCGGGGGCGAATGACGTGTCGCACATATCCTATTATTTACCCTATTCCCAAGGAGCTGCCGGCATAGCGGCACAAACGAAGGGTAACGCAGGTTCGCATTTGTTTGAATTGTCGTTATGGGAATGGCGAGGGATGGGGTTATGCTGTGGTAAACGGCGGCGAAAAAACACTCAATGCATCATTACAATGGTTTACATTAATGGACACGACAGGGGTTTCGGAGAATAATGGCACAAGAGTCCAGAATCAATGGCTCATTTCTGAAATCATTTGGCACCAAATCATAATGTAGGGCATGAAATAATAACAGGTTTCTAGGGTGAAAGACATGGGTCATATTTTAGAACGTTCCTTAACGTTAAGGTAGACCTTAAGTCTATTGTAAAACCATCGAGAACAATAGATTTTAGGTGGACCTTAATGTTAAGGGACGTTTTAAAATACGGTCCAGCTTCCTACCGGACTCGAACCCATGGACCCTTGCATAAGGCATCAATTTCCAGCACTCAGGGGCAGTACGCCTTAACCACTAGGCCAAATCCCCATCTTAAAAAAAGATGGTACAATGACCCATGTTAAACGAGGCATCCCTGAATCACAATGTAGGAGGAAAATGGCAATTCCAGGGAAAATCTCGGCCGTCAAGAAGATTGACGGACTTTATCATGTGAAGAACGGGTTAAGAATCATTCCTTGCCATGGAACATTTCGATTTAACAGTTGTGACCCGTCACATCAAATCAGGTATTAAGTCGCACAAGATGTGAACCAGGATGAACCAAAATAACTCCAGGAGATACATAGTAGGCCTACAAGGTGAAGGGGCCTAGCCCTAGGAGGCAATGGCGCAGGCATCGAACAATAATAGGCCTAAAATAGATTTCCATTTCAGTGTGTTGTAAAGGAAGAAATGTAATCACTCAGATTTTACAAAAGACCGACAATACGCCTAGGCCTACTGAAACTGACAAAACGTTGGTCTCAACCTGCCAACTTCAGGGCCAAAGCCGTAGCATTATTGGCCCTGGTGAGTTCGGAAGAGTACCTCAAGCTACTCATGTTCCTCACTTGGATGGGGTCTTTTACTTGCCCTTGCAAAGAAACAAGGTACAAGGCACCACGGCTTACTGTCCCATGCGACGGACGTGAAGAGCCGGGAATGAAATCCCATTTGTCCCAGACTGGATTTGAACCCGGGACCTGCCGCTTGCTGAGCGGACGTGATAACCACTCGGCTATCAAGGCTCCTCGGGGGCCGTATTCATAAAACTACTTAAGTCTAAGTCTGATACTTATCCTTTGTTCAATACAAAAGATAAGTATCACACTTCGACTTAAGTATCTTTATGAATACGGCTCCAGGGTCCACATTCATAAACATACTTAAGTCAAAGTGTGATACTTATCTTTTGTGTTGAACAAAGGATAAGTATCACACTTCGACTTAAGTAGCTTTATGAATACGGCTCCAGGTCCTCAGGTGGAGGGTCTGTTGAACCCACCCAAACCCTCAGGGTTCACATCATATTCCAATACCACTGATTGAGTGAACTATTGTATACCACACGACCCAATACATTCAACTTTATCGATTTATAACCAATGTATAATTAGACAGCCACGAAATGGGAATAATCCTCGTGGCAGTCCTTTCTTCCCTATCAGACACATCAAATACGATTCATAAAATACCAGTTTTCCTCCTCAAAGAACATTTGAATATCCATACAGAATGACAATCACCGACGCTGTCAACCTCGTACCTAGGTGTCACTGATCGTGAGCGCATTACAGCTTTGTGAGATGAACTTATCAGAGCCCTCGTATTTAACAATTCTGTGTTTGATTAAAGTGTACTGTAGTTGAATATTGATTCAGAATTCAAGTTCTTCAAATGCTTTTTTCGCAAGAATGAACTGTTTTGAAATGCCATAGACAGGGGCATAGCTAGCAGTGTTCTCCGCATGGCTTTTTGTAAAGGTGGCCCACCCTACCTTAGAACTAGCCACCCTACATTGCAGTCCAATTTTGTGATGGTTTTCTATTACACCACCCTCTATTACACCCTCTATTACACCACCCTCAAAGAACATTTGAATACCCATAGGCCTACAGAATGACAATCACCAACGCTGTCAACCTCGTACCTAGGTGCCTGCTCGTGAACGCATCACAGCTTCGTGAGATGAACTTATCAGAGCCCTCGTATTTAACAATGCCGTGTTTGATTAAAGTGTACTGTAGTTGAATATTGATTCAGACTTCAAGTTCTTCAAATGCTTTTTTTGCAAGAATGAACTGTTATGAAAGCCATAGACAGGCGCGGATCCAGGATTTTTGTCAGAGGGGGGCCAGGGCCGCCAAGGGCGGTCGTTGCAGGCAGGCGCTGAAGATGCTCGCGCCGACGGGGGTCTGGGAATTTTGAAATCTAGAAGGCCGTAGACGCGAATTCCTGGCACCTCAGTATCAAAACAGCTAAGCTTTATTCTTGCGTTTTTTTGTCACATACTGAGAAAAAAACAATTGGTGGTGGCGAGCAGGGGGAGTCACNAGAATGACAATCACCGACCTGTCAACCTGGTACCTAGGTGCCTGGTCATGAACGCATCATGGCTTCGTGAGATGAACTTATCAGAGCCCTCGTATTTAACAATGCCGTGTTTGATTAAAGTGTACTGTAGTTGAATATTGATTCAGACTTCAAGTTCTTCAAATGCTTTTTTTGCAAGAATGAACTGTTATGAAAGCCATAGACAGGCGCGGATCCAGGATTTTTGTCAGAGGGGGGCCAGGGCCGCCAAGGGCAGTCGTTGCAGGCAGGCGCTGAAGATGCTCGCGCCGACGGGGGTCTGGGAATTTTGAAATCTAGAAGGCCGTAGACGCGAATTCCTGGCACCTCAGTATCAAAACAGCTAAGCTTTATTCTTGCGTTTTTTTGTCACAAATTACTGAGAAAAAAACAATTGGTGGTGGCGAGCAGGGGGAGTCACGACCCCCCAAACCCCTCCCCCTCTGGAACTACGCCTGAGAGATCATAAGATACCCAAATCGAAATCCACTGATTCTTCAGGCAAAATACCAATCTTGGCCTATAGGTTGGTTACATGGCCCTTTTTTCTTAAAAGCGAGTTTTCATTGTACCCACCAAACTTATTATGTACGGGTCAGAAATCAACTCCTGGGACCTTTGATTCCAACCGCAACATATTAGGTCATCGAACATTAAAAAGCAAATTTCAATCGATTTCCCATTATGAAAATGTCACTTTTTCCTCTGAGACCTTTTAAATCCCAAGTATCAAGAATGTAGTTCAACCTCATTCCAAGCGTCTGATAAACTTTGATTGGATTGTGTAATCTATTGTGTTAATATCCTGGGGACAAGGTTAAAACAACACCGCTGAGGATCGTGGGATATGAGGAGATATGACTCAATACCCTGCAGCCGTTCAAAAAATAAAACGGTCCTCAACTCCCTGAGGGGAAAGGATTTGTGGTCGACAGAACAACGAACTCATCCACGCAGTAATTTCACCTCATTTTTTTATCCTAAGTTCTGAGCAGAGAATCAAGAGATACAGAGAAATTTAAATGGTAAAATATGTTTTTCGAAATAAAATGCCACAATTCTTGTATTCCTGTCATTCTTTTTTCCTGTATTCCTGTACTGTATTTTTTTCCATCAGGCGAACCATCATTCTTGGCCCTAGCTGGTAAGTATGGAAGAGGCCATCTCAAGCTACTCATGTTCCACACTTGGATGGAGTCTTTTACTTGCCCTTGCAAAGGAATAAGGTACAAGGCACCAGTGTTTCCGCAAGAGGGGGGTACAGGGGGATGCCCCCTGAAAAAGTCAAAATTTGTGTTTTTGACCAAAATTCTGTCAAATTTTCTCTTTATCCCCCTCTTAAAAAATTCCTGGCAGAAACACTGGGCACCATGGCTTATTGTCCCATGTGATGGACGTGAAGAGCCAGGGATGACATCCCACATGGCCCGGGCTGGATTCAAACCCGGGACCTGCTGCTTGCTTAGAGGTGATAACCACCACTAGGCCAACAGGCTCCTTCTCCTGAACTGGAAACTGTAATCAACATCATGATAGAAATTATATTGGGCAGTTGGTTTTGTATACAGGAGGAAACCAGTGAAGCTGTTATAATGAAGTGATCTCACCCCATCAATTTGGCTGTCAGAGTGTTACAGTGGACTGAGCTCTGTGACGGTGCTAATAAAAGTTAAAGTTAAAGTTTGGGTTTATAATCTGATATCAACTACAGTAGAGGTTCTCATACGACTTTACACTTCAACCCCAGTCAAACCTGAAACCTTTCAATAGAACTCAGATGAGCTGCCCATTCAACGTTACAATCAGAGAATTTCCAATATACACCTGGGTGGAGAGAAGCCAGTGAGGCAAAGAGACTTGCCCAAAGTCTCACGCCCAGTGGGATTCGAACCCGGGACCCTCTGACCGCTGGCGCTAGTCGGAGATCCGAACCACTATACCACCGGTGTCCTTCAATAATACCATGTTTGACCCTGAACTCCGAATCAAGTACAAAATTTATAATCTCCACATCAGGTTGAAATTTATGATAGAAACGGGTTTCTAAGGTGAAAAACATCGCTTCCTACCAGATTCGAACCCACGGATCCTCGCATAAGGCATCAATCGCCAGCACTAAGGGGCAGCATGCCTTAACCACCAGGCCAAATCCCCATCTTAAAGGTTGACATTTACATGTAGTTACGTCAACATGAATGTGCTTTAAGTATGCTTTCACCACCAAAACCAATGAAACTGTTCAAGTCAGTTAAACACTGACAGCACGTTGGGTTATCTGAATGAGTGAAAAGTTATTCGTATGAAAATGTAACGTTTCAAAACAAATGTTTTCTAAGCCTAACAGCGTCGCTAAGGTGGAACAATGAACGAAAACAGCGAGAATCACGCTGGTAATATTGTGCTGGACGTATAACAGAAGTACCACAATGTCCTGCAAAGCGCAGACAATATGGTATTGAGAGAACGAACCAGTGAATTGGTATTGCTGAGATTTACTGAATTGCGCCATTGACGATTGCTAAAAACAGGATACGCGCTATGGGCGCAGAAATGAGAATGGTCATTGTACGTATACGCATAACAGAGTTTAGCCATTATGCGGACAATGGCCGGGATCGCACCATATTCAGTAATAATACGCCACTCACGGCGGTTGACATTAACAATATGTTTCACGATAACTTGTTAATTGAATTGCTCGAGACAATAGCGAATGGTGGGCGCATTATACCACCGAGGGCTTTTTTAATCAACGTATTGTGACTGTTGGTGGCCCGCGGGTTTTAATATTAGATTATGACGAGAGGACAATCGTCATAACGCTAATGCCATCACCGCCATCGCATGTCACAACAACAAACGAAACGTTCCATTTTATATTCAATCACGCTGCGTTTTGTTTGAACTGATGTGAAATTATTTTCCTGTCATTAATTGTCTTAGCGTCTGGTTGTATACGCCGTCAGATTAGTTTATTTGCCGGCATGCTTACAGTCGTTCACCAATTGTTTGCAAGCTTTTCAGATCATCGCATTTATTTGGCCGCATGCATT
>NMRB01001388.1:152458-179761 GCA_002633025.1 Notospermus geniculatus
GTCCCCCCCCCCCCCTGTATGAAACCCTGCTCCTTAAAGAGTAAACACCATTGCTTTGGAAAACCCTGTTGTATTTGATGACATACATGTAGTTGCCACAAAAGGAATCCTCTGGAGTTGGAGTTCGAGACTCGGAGTCGAGACTCGGAATGTTAAATCTGAACCTCCCTAATCTCACATTCTCACAAATGCTTTGAACAAACTTCTCAGAAATACAATCCTGAAAGGGATGAAAATCTTGATCAAATCTGTAACCTTGAACACTCGGTCCAAACAGTCATTACCCCACCCCCACAACCCATGATGAGGGGGGAGGCAAAAGATCATCAGAGTGACAATATTAGAGCTCCTGCCACTCTTAACAGAGAGCAACATCCCATCAGCAAATCACCTCATATACAGTCCCCCCTCGCTGTTACGAACCCTTTGGGGTCCAAGGGTTAAGTTCGTACTAACATGGAGTTCGTAATAGCGAGGATTTACATACATGTCAGGGTTCCAGATACATGTACCGTTAGCCAATGTCGCCAATGGCGAAAAAAATATTAGATTGGCTACAGTTACAATTGGTTTGGCTAAAAATTTGGCAACAGTATAATTTGTGGTCTGAAAGTTGAGTCCCTGAGATTCTTGCAGTTAGAGCTGTGTGGTAAGAGAAATTGAAAATTTATTATAACTATTACACAATTTTGGTTGGCTACAATTTGCAAAGATTGGCTACAGGTAACAGGCCATTGGCTACACATTTGGCTCCCAAAAAAATAGGCCTAGCTGTACCCCTGCATGTCATGAAATTTTGGGAGCCAGACGATGGGTTCGTAATATCCGGGAGTTCGTAAAATCAATGTTCGTAAGAGCGAGGGTGCACTGTATTTCTATGTCACCTTAAAAGTTAAAAGGGTTGGTGAACTTGTTCTGCTCTATATATTCTGACCCGGTTTCCTCATTCAGCAGACGTTGTCCTTCATTGACCGATCGACAATAGCAGCCACTTGTGGAGTCTGCACCCGGTACAGAAAATGACAAAACATAGTGAAAATATTAGCAGGGTCCTATTGTGCGTATTCTACAACCAGGAAATAGAAATGACGCCACACATGAGCGGTCCGGAACCGACACCTGCGGAGAAAGAGAGACCCACGGTTTATTTATCTTAATCAGCTGGGAAAAATTTACAACAATAATTACTTTAGAATGACCAACATCGGGCATCTATTCATGAAGTTTGGTGCAGCACCAATTTGGTTTTTAAAGTGACCATCGACACGCAGTGCAATTTGGCCAATTTCAATGTCTGTGCTTTCTAAAGATCATTCAAAATATCGCCAATCTCATATTCCAATTGAAAGTGCAAAGGGATGAATCATAAAATGGTCCTTCAGTGACTATTACTGGTGTTAGTATGTTCACTGTAGCTTTCTTAACTCCCAATGAACTAGAGTCCAACAAAACTGTGAAGTTTTGACCACAAAACCAGATATTTGTCAAAGAATGAGGAATCCGTGAACTACGTGGCGCTGTCAGTGTAAGACTTCCAACAGTATTTCCATTTACTTCTTGCCCCAAAATAAACCACTCTATTTGGCTCGATTTTCATTTAATTACACAGTCCTGATCATTTTCAAAGTTCCATCACTGCTTGTTTTGTCAGAAATGCCACAGTCCTGCCAATATTGACAACATCTTGATGATACACATAGGAAGTCAATTTCCAAAATTTCACAAATTTTCGACCCCAACCAAGTCTTCCTCAGGCACTTTTCAGTATGGAACTCCAGAAAAGACTGAGCTGAATCCCAAAAGTAGATTTCTGTAGATTTTTGTGATGGCACGACGTCAACAGCGAAAAAAATTATGGCGGTATGTGACGTCATTCGGGTCTTATACTCGTTGCGCCATCTATTATTCCAGTTTGTCGGACACGTTCCCCATTGCACAATCCCATCATTTTTAAGGGACAGCATGCAAGTTTGGATGAGCCAAACAAGAGGAAAACGATGATTTTAAAGTCACCATCCCAAACTCTACAAAACCTCAGAAACTTTGGCACCATCCAGTTGGGTTAACATGAATGACATTCTGCCAATGTACCCATCAGAATAGAGATGGGCAAACAGACAGACTCCCCGATCCTGAGTCGAGATAATGCCCCGTGCGTATTTTCCCCGTAACCCGGCACATCTGGTTGTGCGAGATTATGGATGAAGGGGCCGTGCAGGTCAAAGCAGTATAGCATCTCCAGTTACACTCCCCTTATTCTCATCCTCCACACTAAGATTGGAACGGTATTATTTTTCCTAACTCAATTTTCTGCGTTCATAGGAGATTTTGCTTGCCATTATCAATGGCCGGTATCTTGTTGTATTGTATTTGTCTCGCCAGAATAATGCCAGGATCATATTGTCGCGATGACACCCAGCTTCAACAAAAGAGTGATTAATTACGTGGGAATCATCCCAAATAACGGTACGTATTTGCATATAGAGTCCGTAGCTCAATTGAGACGTGGCTAAGCGGATCAACGAAAGCGGGACGTCCGCCAACACCTGAGACTGACGACAGGCCTGGCAATGTTAACATAAAATACTCGTAATGCTTCCAGAAACACACAACAGAGGGCGATAGATGGATCAGCATGTGCCAAAGAGGGACCCTTTTTTAACCCATGTCACTTGTCCCTTGAGTTATATACGTTCTGATGACGAAGTTGAAAGAAACTTACTATGTTGCTGTTGCATCTTGCAGCGTGCAAAAAATCTGTGCATGAGATGGTTACCAGGAAGAATGCAATGTCAGTAGGGCAAGTGATGGCGAGTCATTTTCATGAACATAAAGTCTATCATCACCCACAACACCACAGGCCTCGGCTGGGACACTGGCTGGTATTCTTATACGTTAGCAAATGCCTTTACTTATCGGCGTCCAGAGGCGTTTTTTCGACGCCAACGTCCGAACATCAGAAAAATCCCCGATGTGCTACGAATGGAATCTGGAGAACACCGCCGGATGCCAATGAACTCCAGATATCAAACATGTTTCATTTTGGACGCATGTGAACTCCCGAAGCAGTCAAGTGTGCTACCGATGGCAGCCAGACTTGGGAGTCGGCGGCGAGGCTTTGGCCAATCAGCTTGCGTCTTGATGCCACATGATTTCAAAATGGCAGCCTCAATGGCCCGAAAAGATGCTACTGAACGCCAAGTTTGGGCAGGTGTGCTCTCACCAGGATCCACTGGCAGCCAACTCTGGCGTTGAGAGGCATTCAGTCGAATGCTTCTGGATGCCAAATTTGGCGGCCAGTGTGCTGCTAGCTTAAGGTTTGCATAGCGAGGTCTGATGTAAGTGCATTACAAAACTTGAAGTAAAAGCATTTGCTACTTTTCTGAATATCAGAACGCATGAGAAGCAGAACGACCATGCCACACAGTCCAAACTTCTCCATAAACCTGTCGTTCACGGTACATCATGCTATCTCATCTTAAACATTGTAATATTAGAAAGTAAAATAGAGAGAATTATAAGCTTGAAAATAAGCATGGACGAATTGAGATCTTGTGAATGGTGGCTTTGTCTTGTTGCCATGATGAGGACACAATACATTTCACGCCACAAAAGACGGACATAATATCAGAAGAAGAATGGTGTTAAGAGTACACAAACTCTTCCAAGGGAAAACCTCCATAAACCAACCTCCAAAATGAAGTCTACAGCGGTGGAGTACAGGGGTAGCCACATAGAAACTCCGCTAGTGCTTCGACAGCCTATCGGTGTTAAAATGCATGGGAAAATGAACAGCACTATCGGCAGATGGCTCCGCTAGCGCTAGCGGAGTTTCTGTGCGGTCACCCCTGGTGACTGACAGGACTTGTTATGAAAGGAGGCGACCTACAGTACGTTGCACAATTGACCTCCCTTCCGTGCCGCACACCATCCATGTACCACATGCAGCGTCATGCGTGTACCGTCCTCGTATCTTCTGTGGACGTCGCGCGCCGAGGCAGGCAGTGAAGACGTAACATTCTTTTGCCCTGGTGCGCAGACATCACGCAGAAGAGACGCATGACGCACCCCTACCATACGCAATGAACTGAAGCGTACTTTCTGCGTAACGTTCGCGGAAGGTAGGCAGACAAAGGTAGGTCAATTGTGCAACGTACTGTAGCTAAATGCCCTCTCTTCCCCACCCTTACCCAGTTTTTTAGTCAAGTGCAAGATGCAACACAACTGGATTATAACGACAACTTGATGAAAATAAGTCATCTTGCTATTGATATGAAATATGTTTGGATTGAATTCTTCAGAATGTTGTCCTGCTTTGCCAAATACCAGTAATGTAGGCCTACATGTATAATATGACGGCAGTTTATGGTAAATTCGTATTATAGAGGTTTTAAAACATTGTGAACTAGAAAAAGGTGATTGTAACAAACCATGAACATAGGAATGTTTCCTGAAAAGGTTCTATAAATAATAACAATGGGCCTATGACAGTGTACTACCCCACACAATGAAGGATGACAACTGGTGATTGTTGGGTTCTAAACCAGCAGAACGAAGAGAAGAGGTATAGTGCCCTAACACAAAATCCTCTCACAATAGTGTGGATTGGTAAATATCACGAGTGGTTTTCTTTGCACTGGGCTGAGGACAAAACGAGAGATAGATCATGATAATAGCAACACTTCCCCCTCCCCCCACACACACCAAAAGCAGGGTCATATTTAGCTTTTCAAGGAGGGGGTATTATACCAGACACTCCTGCTTCTACATGTAAGTGACTTCACGCCCCACTCACATCACATCAAAAGCAGGGCCATATTTAGCTTTTCTTCAAGAAGGCAGTCTTCTGAGGTACTCCCCCACACTTTCTCAGTGACTTTCTTGGAGTGGCCTTGTCAGTAAATTGTAAGCCCATGTCTAAAGATTATCCGCCCCTGATGGCTTAGACTGAAGTCACCAAAGACATTGATATAATTGGTACAACTGTGAAGGAGTTCAGGGCACCTAATGTTTTGGAAAAACTTGGCCAAGACCATCGGCACCTCATATACATGTAGCCCTTACAGTGTTTCCGCCAGAGGGTAGGCCTACTAACATAGAAACAGAAAAGGGCAATTTTCTTTAATTTCATGGGGTTTTGCTGATTTCGAAGAAATTAGGAGGGCCTACCCTCAAAAACATTTCTGGCAGAAACCCTGGCCTACACTGATTTACCCCTAACTCCATTTCTGAATAAGGGCAGCCTCAAATACAGCCAGCCCTGCAGGGGGAATTTTGACCCTTCCCCTCAAGCCCAGGCCTACCTATACAAGGCAGGATGGCCAAATTTTATTCGGGTGAAAAATAGTGATGAAACATCCATCACACTTCCAGAACCCAGTCAGGGGTCTTGTCATGTCATAGGGTAGTATAAGCATATACAATGTGTAGAACATTTGGGGAGGGAGGGGGCACTTCACGACTAGGCCTAGTACTAGGCCCACAGGGTTAGATTGGCCTATTTAGGCAAACCTCCACACTTCAATCTTCAAATCATGAAATGGCCCAGTCAGCAAAACTTGCCGTCAACCATCACTCCACATGGTTTCCTAATATGGTCATATGGTTGCATACCTCTCCACACACGACAAATTCAAGCTTCGGAATTTCGCTGATTGAGTGCAAGGCGTAAAAGTCACGAAAATCAATATCTTAATAATGTTAAACAATAGATCTCTTAACGCCTGCTTTGGTGAAATCGAAATGAGAATTGACGCACGCCGTGCATCAGCTGTGTGTAGTAATATAGTGTACATGCTGCAACCTAGCGACAGATCTTACCATCATGACTGTATCAAAACTCGACGACAAAACGCACCAATATTGAGTAAAACAGGCAAAATAATTGATTAAAAACTGACACCTAATGAGACAAGACTTACCTAGTGTCGTTAGAAGTTCACTGTCATATGCCGATTCAGATTCGGAGTCAAAATAGGGGTCGTTTGGCGCCGCGCTACAGCTGACGAACATATCAAATTTTGGCGGCCATGTTGCTTTTAAAGCGCGGGCCTCGTGATCGATAGTGTCGTCTGCTAAAGGAAGACAGGATGATATCTTAGAAAATGTGCTAAAAAAGTGTTTGAAGTGCTGGGAATTTGCTTTCGAAGAGCATGATATAGGCCTTAATTGCTTTCATGTCATGTGTGATAGGCTTACACAGTTAGGTACCGGTACGGTATTGTTCTTCATGTTGCAACGATGAGCATTCGTCCATTGCCGAAAACAATCCCATTTTGGATCAGATGCGCGTGCGAAAAAATGACGCCAGAGACATCCAAAGAAAGACACAACAACATCTTTATGCAGGCCTACCTAGGTCCACTGCTTCCGCACCTTGACCCTGCTGTGCCAAAGCGCGGGAATCTTGTTCTTCTAACTCCAGTTTCGCCCAAAAGAGGTCACCTCGGATCAGTGTCTTCGGCATGGAGCATGAGGGATAAGTCACGGCAGCTCAGGAATCAGTGGATCGAAGGCAACAACAAAATGTCAGCNGAATGGGGCCCTAGCCTCAATTAGGCCTACAGCTAACCCTGAGGGGGGTAACAGTTTGACCCTTCCCTTCGCCCGCCCTTTCTATCCAAAGCCTGGCCTAGGCCTAGACATCTACCTATCCAAGGCACGGCCCAAGTTTTATGAGGGTGAAAAATAGTGATGAAACATCCACCACACTTCCAGAACCCAGTCAGGGCTCTCAAGTCATACAATGTCATTGGGAAAGTATAAGCATATATACAATGTATAAGATGAATAAGATTTGGGGGAGGGGGGACTTCACAACTAGGCCTAGTACTAGGCCAGGGTTAGATTGGCCTATTTAGGCAAACCTCCACACTTCAATCTTCAAATCATGAAATGGCCCAGTCAGCAAAACTTGCCGTCAACCATCACTCCACATGGTTTCCTAATATGGTCATATGGTTGCATACCTCCACACACGACAAATTCAAGCTTCGGAATTTCGCTGATTGAGTGCAAGGCGTAAAAGTCACGAAAATCAATATCTTAATAATGTTAAACAATAGATCTCTTCACGCCTGCTTTGGTGAAATCGAAATGAGAATTGACGCACGCCGTGCATCAGCTGTGTGTAGTAAGGTAGTGTACATGCTGCAACCTAGCGACAGATCTTACCATCATGACTGTATCAAAACTCGACGACAAAACGCACCAATATTGAGTAAAACAGGCAAAATAATTGATTAAAAACTGACACCTAATGAGACAAGACTTACCTAGTGTCGTTAGAAGTTCACTGTCATATGCCGATTCAGATTCGGAGTCAAAATAGGGGTCGTTTGGCGCCGCGCTACAGCTGACGAACATATCAAATTTTGGCGGCCATGTTGCTTTTAAAGCGCGGGCCTCGTGATCGATAGTGTCGTCTGCTAAAGGAAGACAGGATGATATCTTAGAAAATGTGCTAAAAAAGTGTTTGAATGCTGGGAATTTGCTTTCGAAGAGCATGATATAGGCCTTAATTGCTTTCATGTCATGTGTGATAGGCTTACAGTTAGGTACGGTATTGTTCTTCATGTTGCAACGATGAGCTCGAGCGTTCGTCCATTGCCGAAAACAATGCCATTTTGGATCAGATGCGCGTGCGAAAAAATAAAATGACGCCAGAGACATCCAAAGAAAGACACAACCACATCTTTATGCAGGCCTACCTAGACACTGCTTCCGCACCTTGACCCTGCTGTGCCAAAGCGCGGGAATCTTGTTCTTCTAACTCCAGTTTCGCCCAAAAGAGGTCACCTCGGATCAGTGATTGTCTCGGGGATTGTCTTCGGCATGGAGCATGAGGGATAAGTCACGGCAGCTTAGGAATCGGTGGATCGAAGGCAACAACAAAATGTCAGCGCCCATGGATCGACAGGTTTTAGGGTTTCAAAACGGCTTCAAAATGAGCTATTTTCTCCAATAGCTGTTAGCCGAAGGACCCAAAAATGACACTGAGGATCTTATCTCGTCAGGTTTTCTGTTGCCATCATAAGATCAGTGTTCCACATCTCACCAGGTTGGTCAAAACTCCAATGAAACAAATAAGAATCTCCTGTCCTGCTGCCCTGCGCCTGCCCTGGGGGGCCTACCCACCCTCCCTGGGCCTGGCCTGGCCTGGCCTAGTCATCATAGCAACTGGGCCTAACAGTCCTCAAATATTTCACACCTAGGCCTACCCCCCCCCAACCCACCCCAGCCTAGTCTAGACTAGCCAAGGTCTTGCCCTTGGCCTAGCCTACGGCCTAGGGCCAGTCTCTAGGTACTGGTAGTGGTAGCCTAGGCCTAGGTAGGTAGCCACCGGCCAGACAGTAGGCTATGGCTACGCTTGGAGGAATTATACTGAGGGCTACGGTAGGTACCCGTAGGCCCTCATGGCCATAGGGATGGGGTAACATTCATATTTCTTCTGTTACAGATGTAATATTCAATCAGGCCAAAACTTGTGGTGTTTGCGACGAGCAGTTCAACCATCCAACCAGTTGGCAGGTTTCAAAACAAATATCCCAATCCCTGTGAAACCTAATAGCAACCACAGGTTCCTACAATTACTTCAGAATAGAAGAGGACTCCTAAAATTGCTCAGATCCAATGCCAGTAAATCCGTACTCGGGTTTACCTTATCAGGAACAGTGATTGCCTTAGCAAAGAATAGATCTAAGGAAAAAGAAGTCATTGGTGATGGTGATAACAATGGAAATGGTGAAACTGCCTGGACCAGAATTGCTGAAGAGACTGATGGGGACGAACAACCCGAACCAGATTTTGACTGGAAGGAATTCTTCAAACTTCTGTGGCCTGAGTGTTGGTATCTCCTGGGTGCCATCGCTGTAAGTTTAGATGAAATTCCTTGAACCGCGATTCTGGTGGTGATTTCATTATATTTTTCCTAGCATTTGTGGCCCGGCACAGCAAAATGAGTCGGAATGCACACAGAAGAAGACTGAACATGTCCAAGGTGACACCAACGGTTCGATGATTTCGGGATTGTCTGCCCATTGTAAAATTTGACTTGTCAATTTCTGTAGTTGTTGTCTGGTGAGTGCACATAGAGTTCTCATAGCTCGTGAAGGTCCCCAAAATGCTTGCCTGATACATACTTCAGAAAATCAAGGCCTGGTTTTCAGCAAACATTGAAAAAACTGCAGGGAGTGCTCTAATGTATTCACATCGAGCATAGGTAGTAGGTTGCCATGTTGATCTAATTGTTGAAATACGTAGAAAATGAGCGCGACACCTTGTTGAAGATCAACTGTTTATTGGTCCGAGGACCCGATACAAGCTTTCGACACTTACTGTGTCTTCATCAGGTATGGTGTCTTCATCAGATACCTGATGAAGACACAGTAAGTGTCGAAAGCTTGTATCGGGTCCTTGGACCAATAAACAGTTGATCTTCAACAAGGTGTCGCACTCATATTCTACACAGATAGAGCATAGTACATTTTACACTACACTAACGTCATGACGTCGTGCATCGTGGCAAAGATTCACCAGAGGGGCTTTAACATAGTATTAACACTAAACAGTACTGTAAAGCAAGATAATTTCGCGGCTAGAAATTTTCGCGAATCAAGAACTATAGACATATTTGCGGCAGGATATTTTCGCGAGTCTCTGCCATTTTTTTCAGTTTTTTTTCACAGACCGTATTTATCACTTGCGTGTACTCATATTCGCAACAGGAAATTTTCGCGGCTCATACACTCTCGCGAAATTCGTGAAAATTTCCTGCACGCGAAATTTTCCTGCTTTACAGTAATTGAAACTTTATAATATGCTTTCTAGAGTGCTTTTGCCGTTGCTGTTGTCAACATCCAGATTCCTACATACCTCGGTGACCTCGTCAATGTGGTTTCAGAATTCACAAAGGGTGCCACAGAAAATTACATCAGTGCAATGAAGGAGCCTGCAATAAAGCTTCTTGGTGTGTATGGGTTACAGGTAAGTGTCCTGGACAGCGTGGATTGATTGATTTTAATTTGTGTGGAGAACATTAGTGAGGTTTTGCAAATCTGACGAAATAGGAAGTATGAAATACAAAATTGGACTTCAGTTCCATGATGTAATGTACATGTATTTTAGGAGATGGTTGGTACCACAAATATCGCCTACTGCAAGGGCATCTACCAGTGTATGACGTTAGACCGACAGAGTTATGGTGTACATGTATATTCAACTTTGAAAGGGGCTGTTCATTTGCATTACCGGTACTTGAGGAATCTGACTTGTGATCCTTGGGAAAATGGAAAAGGCTACGCACTTCCAAATTGCAGGGATTATTTGTTGTGTTGCAAAGAGTAATCGCTGCAATTTGCAGCTTCATAGCTTTCTCTATTTTCTCAAGGACCACAACTTAGTTGAAATTAATGAAAACGAACAGCCCCGTTATCTTCCGTTTCCACTTCGTAGATACGAAGTCATGGCTCGAAAAGTTCAGTTGTTCAAAGGTAGCCATTTGGCTAATAGTAATTAATGTCTACAGACTTTCATATCCAAATATCTATGATTGAGATACTGCCAATGGAAATAGAAATGACTTATGGCGATTAAAATGGTGAAATTCAAGGAATTTTTGTAGCCAAATGGCGAAGTTGACAAAATCCTTTATAGCCAAATGGGAAAATCCTGTAGCCAATGGCGATGAAAACAGCTACTTTTTGAGCCCTGGAAGTGGAAATTTAAAAATTCAAGATGCACCGTAACTCTCTTGGTCTTACATGTACATGATTTGCTAAAAGACACACTGGCAGCAGGGACATTTGTGGTACCAACCATCTCCAGAAATAAATTTGGTCCTGGAAATGAAGTTGAATTTCGTGTTTCGTACTTTGTGTTTCGTCAGATTTGTGAAACCTCGCTATTGTGCATGTTCTGTACCAAGATTCTTTTTTGTCGTTAGGCTGGCCTGACCTTTATATACATCTCCCTCCTCTCGTCAGTCGGTGAAAGATTAGCCGCTCAACTCAGGAAGAGATTGTTCCATTCCATCATTCAACAGGACATGGAGTTCTTTGATACTCACAGAGGCGGCGAAATTATAAACAGGTTAGTTTGAAAATAGATTGTGGCAATAGTAAACCACCCAAATGACGTCGGACTTGTCACTTTCATTGTGTTCTTCCGACCCTACTTTTCACCTGTCTCACCTTCGACAATGTGGTCACTCAGTAAAACCGAGTTATCATCCAATGTTTGTCCGATGTTTGCTGGTAAAAATATAAACCTGGCGGTATGCTATTCTATTCTGGGTGTTTCAGATAAAAATATTGAGTCAATAGGGAGGTTGAGATCAGCGACTTATCAGGGATCCTTATTACGGATAGAATTCTGTACGAGGAAAAATTTTGTGTACATTTCGATCCGTATACGTAAGGATCCGTGATAAGTCGCTGATCTCAACCTCCCCAATTGGTAACACTTTTTTTGCAGCATTCTGATTGATACTGGCTTCCTTTCAAAATTTGTCCACATTGGAACAAGGTCATTTTGCTCCTAGGCAGGGTCTGACAGACCCTGCCTAGGAGCAAAATGACCTGGGGCCTGTTTCATAAAGTGACTTTAAGCCAATGGTACCATTAACTTCAATGCATTTTGCATTTGGTTAAAGGTACCATTAGCTTGAAGTAACTTTATGAAACACGCCCCTAGTGTTCACTTGCTACCCAAGGATGGGGTTACGGTTAATAGACAACTTGCTGAATCATGATCCTAGACTTGGTTTCAGGCAAAATTCATCTTTCTGTTATTGTCAAAGAATGCTGATGTGTACATGTATTGTCACATTTACCGGTACATTGTCTTGTTTTGCAGACTCACATCAGATGTTCAGGATTTCAAAAGTTCGTTCAAACTGTGCATATCTCAGGGATTGAGGAGTACAACTCAGGTGAACCTTTCCTCAAATTACTGCATCAGTTCCACCGTCCAGGGCTGGCAGGACTTGGCCAAATGTTTGCTTTTAACTTCTCATGAGCTACTGTAAAGCAAGATAATTTCGCGGCTGGGAATTTTCGCGAATCAAGAATTATAGACATATTCACGGCAGGATATTTTCGCGAGTCTCTGTCATTTTTTTTCAGTTTTTTTTCACGGTCGTACTTACTAGTATCACTTGCGTGTACTCATATTCGCGACAGGAAATTTTCGCGACTCATACACTCCCGCGAAATTCGCAAAAATTTCCTGCACGCGAAATTTTCCTGCTTTACAGTGTCTGAAAATATATTTTAACCCCTTGAATTGAAAGGCAATCACCAAATGTTGAACATGATAAGGAAAGAAATTCATAATTACATCAACTGCTTATTACGAGCAACCAATGCGGAGACCTTTCAGGAGTTTGAGGGCATCTGCTCAGTGGTGATTCAGATTATCAGGCGCACCCCCCTTTCTATAAAATCGACTGTGAAATTCTGGAACTTGGTGCAAATTTCAATGTTCCTAGCACAGGACACTCCCTCTTTTCCCAAATCCTGGATCAGCCCTAGATGCATGCGGCTATCACATCCCTATTCCAGGTAATTGGGTCAACAGCAGCCCTACTGATGATCTCACCAAAGCTGACGGGGATTATTGTGCTTATTACGAGCAACCAATGAGCAGATCTTTCAGGGGTTTGAGGGCATCTGCTCAGTGGTGATTCAGATTATCAGGCGCGCCCCCTTTCTATAAAATCGACCGTGAAATTCTGGAACTTGGCGCAAATTTCAATGTTACTAGCACAGGACGCCCCCTCTTTTCCCAAATCCTGGATCAGCCCCTGATTCATGCGGTTATCAAATCCCTATTCCAGGTAATTGGGTCAACAGCAGCCCTACTGATGATCTCACCAAAGCTGACGGGGATTATTGTGGCAGTCGTCCCAGTGATTGTCCTCACTGGTTCTTTGATTGGTTCATCGCTGAGGAAGTTATCAAGAGCTGCCCAGGCACAGGTGGGTCATACCAGGCGCGGATCCAAGGGAGGGGTGCATGCCTCCCTTTTGGCCAACAAATCTGCAAAATCGACTGCGAAATTCTGGAACTTGGTGCAAATTTCAGTGATCCTAGGGCAGGGTATCCCCTCTTCCCACATCCCGGATCTGCCCCTGTGTACAGCGTATTAAATATTTTGTATTTTGTATTTTATTTTTCTGTCAGGGCCAAGGCCATGGCATTATTGGCCCTGGTGAGGCCAAATGGGGAATAGGCGAAATGGAGAATAGGCGATGTGGGTGTAGGCAAAAGGGGGTAGGCGAAATGGTGAATAGGCGAAATGGGTGTAGGCGAAATGGGGATACACCCCTCACTTGGATGGGGTCTTTTACCTGTCCTTGCAAAGAAACAAGGTACAAGGCACCACGGCTTACTCTCCCATGCGATGGGACGTGAAGAGCCGGGAATGGAATCCCATATGGCCTCGGCGGGATTCGAACCCGGGAACTGTCGCTTGCTGAGTGGATGTGATAACCACTCGGCTATCAGGGCTCCTCAGGGTTCACCCCATTTAATACAGGGTATTACCGGGTAAATGGGGTGTTGGAGGTACAGGACCAAAGCTGAATTTTTAGCACCAGAGCCTTTTCAGCAAAAATATGCACAGGGGAGGTACACGAGCTCAGAAAGGTTGATTCTGTTCCATTTCAGGTGGCCAAGGCAGTAGCTGTGGCAGATGAAGCAGTTGGTAACATGAGTACAGTCCGAGCGTTTGCGATGGAAGGGATGGAGGCAGATCTCTACAATAAGGAAGTCCTTGAATCATGCCAACAGAATCTAAGGCTTGGCTTGGGTATTGGAATGTTCCAGGGCCTAGCGAACTTTGCGCTCAATGGTGAGGCTCGGAAGAATGTTCCTCAAATGTGACCTGCTCGGGCAAAACCAGACGCATGTCGCTCCAAACTCGTCCCCAGTGGGTTTACGTTCCTACAACACCACTGGAAAGGGCTGATGACTTCAGGAATACTGCGCATGCGCGATATACTAATTTTGAGGCAAATCACACCGAAGCTGGCACCCGCGGTTTGATGTTCCCAACTAAACTATTCGTTCGAAATTGCTCTAATACTCAAACAACTTCGTGTTTTGGGTGTATTATATGGCTCTTTAGGCATATATGATCTTTTTCAGTCATCGAAGAACGAAATATTGTGGGAAAAAAACATTTTGGCACGCTGCCAGCGGTTGTCCAGAAATTTTGGACAAGTCGCCAGCCCTTTCCAGAGATATCCTCGGATGAGGTAGATCTGGGTACGAGATTGATGTCGCTCTTACCTTGGCAGGTTGAGACCAAATGTTTGTCAGTTTAAATATTGTCTGCCTATTATGAAATCTGACAGAATTTCTTCCATTCTCTCCTGGTGTCATCTCGGTTCGTTTAGGCTCTACTTCTGAGCGTCATGCGACTGTTTTCACCAGAGCGGGTCACAAATGTACATGATACACACATCTGTAAGTGTCACGCAGGAAGAAACCTAAGACCTAGAAGAACACAAACATTGTCAAAAGCCGTGTTTACACTGCCAAAAATCAAGTGAACTCGGACCGGACCGAGTATGATACAACCCAATAAGTGGCAGTGTAAACCTGCCAAGCGTACCTGGTCCGGACCACAAGTGAACCGTACCGAGACCTGCACTCAGAAGGTGGTGGTCTCGGTCTGGACCGAGTATGGTACCCTGACCAAATGTGCTGTGTAAACCTGATGCATGGCGAACTGAATCGAGTCCACTTACCTGAGACGGTATTGAGAGTATGCACGCAGTTCGTCCTTGCTTCACTTGCGGGAAAACTCGCATGATTCCGTGCGAGTTTCTTACCTCCACTGAGAGGAGAGCGATGCTTCAGGGACATTGCACGGTGACTCATCGGTGCAGTCTAAACGCTACAAATGAAATGGACCTTGTCCGGTCTGAGTACGGTTCACTTCAACTGGACCGAAACGTTTGGCAGTGAAACGCGGCTATTGTCAAAGAGTCATCACATGGAGAAGAGACTGACAGGCCATCCAAATCATGCTCTCTGACAACAGTGTTGATGCTTCCCTGCACTACTCTTCATTCCACATCCAATTCGCACGACGTTTTCAGCCGCTATCTCTGCATTGGCTGGGTCAAAATTTACCTACCTTACATCAATCAATTTGTGTCTTTTTTGTCGCTACAGGCATCATCGTGTATTTTCCCTAAAAACCTGACATAAAGAAGTTCTTTCACCAATCACATTTCGTGTTTTCAACTGAAGTGGTGGCCATTTTGAAATGAAGCAATGCATCGCGCACGTGTAAACTACGCTGAACATCGCGAAGAATGAAGTGGGTTTTGAGAAAGGGATCCGTTGTGTCGGACGTACACGAAAAACGAAGATAGCAGAAAGATACCGACAAGAAACATAAGATGATTGATGTATTTTTTGTCAAATTTGACCCAGTTGTTGCGGAGATATCGTTGATAAACCTCGTCCTATTCAGATGTGGAATGAGGAGTAGTAGTTCTTTCATTCATTCTGTTTGATTTTCAGGTATTGTCTTAGGAATGTTGTTCGCCGGTGGCTGTATGTTGGCCACAGATAAACTGACACCAGGTGACCTGATGTCCTTCCTGGTCGCCACACAAACCATCCAGAGATCACTCGCTCAGATGTCGTTACTGTTTGGACAGGCTGTCCGTGGGATCAGTGCCGGTGCACGCGTGTTTGAGGTGGGTACGTCTTCAAATTCGAGGTGTACAAGTTAATCCCTAACTTAAACCATTCTCCGACATGGTTTACAAGTTAATCCCTAACTTAAACCATCCTCTGACATGGTTTACAAGTTAATCCGTAACTTAAAACCATCCTCCGACATGGTTTAAGTTTTTGCTGGGTTTAAGCCAGACTTGAAGCTTAGCTTTAATTGGTGCATACCGACTTCAAGTTTGGTTCCAACTTAAGTTAGACTTAAGCTCAATTTTGGCTTAAGCCGCAGTGGTGCATCAGGAAATCTTGGCCTTTGAGCTGAACTTGTGGAAATATAATCCCCAGCCATCCACTACTCAAACAAAGATCACTCAAGCGTGAGCCTAATTCTAAGAACAGCTAATTGCTGTGCATTGTGCAAGCCTCTCAGTACCAGTCTTTATACCAATAAATACAAGAAACAAGGAACAAGTCAGGACTATGTAAACAAACTAATGGCTGAGTAAACATACTGCGTTGATAATCCTTACCCCGATTTGCCGAGCATATCGGGGTGAGAACTGGAATTCAGACAGTGGCAAAGAAAACGTAATGTGTGTACGGGCCATAAGGATCCCTGATAAGTCGCTGATCTCAACCTCAACAATGACCTTACGCATATCCAGTATGTGGAGGTTTGGTCTGCATATCTGGACTGACCACTTAGAGGCGATGATAAAGTACATGTATTTCACCCCCCTGGTGGATGCTAAGTTCACACCTTGATTTCTTTCAGTACATAGCCCTTGAGCCAAAAATAGCTCTCACAGGCGGAGTACAGGACAATCAGTTAATTGACCTAGCAAGATCAAGCCAGGATTTCAGCTGTGTGAAATTTGACAATGTGACATTTTCATACCCATCAAGAAAAGAACAAGTAGTGTTACACGACTTCAACATTGAGATTCCTAGTGGGAAAGTTGTGGCTATTTGTGGTTTATCTGGTGCTGGTAAGTGCAATCAGAAGCTAAAGACAATTTGGGCTGTAATCAATCGGGAACACAGGCCCGGTCTCCCGATCGCCATTAGCTCTGGCGGCAAGCCCCTAGAACGAGCTGCAAAATCTCCCCCATCGCACTAATCGAACACCTAAACCTCGGAGGTGACAGGAGGTTTGCACTTGATAACCTGAAAACCCTTTCAAAGCAGAATGAGGTACCGGCAAAACTAATCCGTGACGCGGCGCTGACTATCAACCAGGTCAGAACTGCGTCATTGAAAGTGAGGCTAACGTTGTTTTCCAATTAATTCTGAATAGCACGCCCTGTTTCTAGGCCAAATATACCAATAAACAGAACATTGCACTCAATTTCTAATTTTACTTTTCTATCATTAAGTACAGAACTGCTAAAATATATCTTATTGCTTTTGAGCAAAAATCCCTGAGGGAACATGGTGAATTTACATGTAATCGATAAAGTTGACCATTTTAGAGTAAACAACAGGCCAATGATCGACGTCGTGGGTTGTGAATGACGCAATTTTCTGTAACGTCAGAATGACGCATGACACCTGATGACGTTCAACAATCGCAAGGCATGCACACTTGCATTCTTACCTGGTTGATGATCAGCGCCTCCTTTTGTTTACCGGTACCTCATAACATGTTAGTGATGTAAGTTGGGAAGTAAGAACTTTGAACTGTCCTTTTTCAGGCAAATCGACTGTAGCAGCTCTCCTGGAGCGATTTTACGACATCGACTCTGGGGCCATCGATATCTGTGAGCGAGACATTAGGACACTCGACCCAACCTGGCTGCGTGGGAAGGTGTTAGGCTTCATTAAGCAGGAACCACAGCTATTCGCTACATCAGTTAGGGAGAATATACGTTATGGAAAACCTGATGCAACAGATGAAGAGGTAAATTAATTAAGCCTTCTTATTGGTCGGAATAGAACAGATGAAGAGGTAAATTAATTGAGTCTTTTCATTGGTCAGAATAGAACAGATGTAGAGGTAAATTAATTGAGTCCTCTCATTGGTCAGAATAGAATAGATGTAGGTAGAGGTAAATTAATTGAGTCTTCTCATTGGTCAGAATAGAACAGATGTAGAGGTTAATTCATTGAGTCTTCTCATTGGTCACAATAGAACAGATGTAGAGGTAAATTAATTGAGTCTTCTTATTAGTCAGAATAGAACAGATGTAGAGGTAAATTAATTGAGTCTCCTCATTGGTCAGAATAGAACAGATGTAGAGGTAAATTAATTGAGTCTTCTCATTGGTCAGAATAGAACAGATGAAGGGAAAAATGAATTAAGCCCTCTCATTCGTCAGAAGAGAACCAATAATCATGCAGCTAGAATTCACAAAGCAGAAATGAGACTGTGAAATCTCTAGCAGATATTTTGATCTTTTCTTTCAGATATATGAGGCAGCCAAGTTGGCCAATGCTCACAAATTTATCGAGGGATTTCCCAACGGTTATGACACAGTCGTCGGTGAACGTGGGACAACGGTTTCTGGCGGACAGAAACAAAGGATTGCGATCGCACGGGCTCTGCTCAAGAACCCAGCCATTCTGATCCTTGATGAGGCAACGAGTGCCCTCGATGCCGAGTCGGAGAGATTAGTGCAGGAAGCATTAGATAGAGTTATGAAAGGTGATGTCACAACCATAGATGAGAGTGCCATTTCAAAAAAATTCCCGAAAATTAGTCATGACCCCAGAAGTCAAAGTCCCAAATCTGCCATTCGATCCACTGTCTTGGAACAGGCCATGATTTGCGATGACAATCACGATATTTACACGATATTTTCACGATGGAATAAAACTAGTTTGCTGACCACTGTTTGTAAACAAACTGGTTTGTTTACAACTTGGACGTCGAACGCCTTTAAAGTTTGGGTTTATAGTCTGATATCAACTACAGTAGAGGTTCTCATCCGACTTTACATTTTAACCCCAGTCTATCCTGAAACCTTTCAGCAGAACTCAGATGAGCTGCTCATTCAGCGCTACAATCGAGCATTTCCGACCGGTACCCATTTACCGGTATACACCTGGGTGGAGAGAGGCCAGTGAGGCAAAGAGACTTACCCAAAGTCTCACGCCACAGTGGGATTCGAACCCGGGACACTCCAACTGCTAGTCGGAGACCCGAACCACTACACCACCGGCCTCCTCCAATTCCTTGAGACTACATAATTCCCTTCTGTAGGGTAGTAGTTGGTGCCAAACTTCTCAATGCTCAGAAACCCCCCACGACCGTTTGAAGCGGATTTTATTCTCAATTTTAATGAGCTGTGAGGTCCCATGCGCTGCTGACACCAAGCGGTAACAACTGGAAATAAGGCGCCAGGCCCTTCCTCTTTATACCTATTTAGCATGAACTTACAATAGGCCGTAAATCCATGTGTATGCCCATATCAAAGTTTCATGCCATTTTTGGGACAGTAGAAGACTATCTTGAAAAATCGTTCTGTAGTGGTGTACAGGGATCTCTCACTAAGCTAAAGTCGATTGCTTCATGAAGAATCAGTTTGCGAATATTTCTAATTATCAGCACCCGTTTTGAGTAGGCCTACACAATGAAATACAATACAACGTACCTCCCATTCACAAAAATTATAAAGGGCGAACAATGCCAAAAGAGGAATGAATTTCTATTGAAAACAGGTTAAAGTCAAAAATCACCGTTTATTCTTGACGGATCAAGAAAAGCTTCTGTAACTTTTTAGCGTCACTTCTTACCTAATCAAGGTTGAATCTGCGGGGAGANATCATTTGTGGCCCGGCACAGCAAAATGAGTCGGAATGCGCACAGAAGAAGACCCAACATGTCCGAGGTGACACCAACGGTTTGTTGATTTCAGGATTGTCTGCCCATTGTGAAATTTGACTTTGTCGATTTCTGTAGTTGTTGTCTGGTGTCAACTTCGGTCTTCTTCTGTGCGACTTCCGACTCATTTTGTTGTGCCGGGTCACATTTTACAAATACAGATCTCTGCAATATGTGACCCACTCCAGCAAAAATAGGCACGTACTTGTCGCTGTTGATCATCATTGGTCATCACTTTACTCAACTAATAGTGAGGCTTAGCAAACCTGATGAAACACGTAGTACGAAACACGAACCTGTGAGACTTCATTTCCATGACGTAATGTATTTCCGGGAGATGGTTGGTACCGCAAATATTGCCTGCTGCAAGAGCGTCTTTTAGTGTACCGGTATGATGTTAGACTGATGGGGTCGTATTCATAAAGCGGTTCTATCGTCAGAACCGTCTTAGGCCGGTTCCAAGTGTAGTGGTGAAGTACACTTGGAACCTGCCTAAGACGGTTCTAATGATAGAACCGCTTTATGAATACGACCCATGGGGTCGAATTCATAAAGCAGTTCTATCGTTAGAACCGTCTTAGGCCGGTTCCAAGTATCGTCAACCACTGTACTTGTAACCAGCCTGAGACGGCTCTAAAGATAGAACTGCTTTATGAATACGACCCATGGTGTATATTAAACTTTCAAATTTGTCTTTCGTTTCAAGATGCAGCATAACTCTCTCGGTCTTACATGATACGCTAAAAGACGCACTGGCAGCAGGGGCATTTGTGGTACCAACCATCTCCAGAAATACATTAGGTCCTGGAAATAAAGTTGAATTTCATATTTCGTGTTTCGTCAGATTTGCGAAACCTTACTATTATCACTACTGTCCACTAAACCTGCAGACGTACATTTCAGCTATTGTGTTGTAAGGCCGTTAACCCTTTCCTCAGTTGCGACACTGGCCTACTTTAGCTGGATCAGGCCACGTATCTTATACTAAACCTATGAACATGATACAGAATAGCACAAAATTGACACACAAAATGATAATAAGCAAGAAGTCAATCTCCAGAATTCACGAATTTTCTACCCCAACCAGGGTCTTTTTCAAGTGGAACTTTACAATCTGAAACTCTAGAAGAGTCTTTTCTTTGAGTCTTTTCTAGAGTTTCAGATTGTAAAGTTCCACTTGAAAGAGACCCCGGTTGGGGTCGAAAATTCGTGAATTCTGGAGATTGACTTCTTGCTTATTAAACCTATGAACATGCATGTAAATATAGGCAGTGGTCTAGATTATTCTGTCAATGTCCACCAATGGATATTCATATCCTCACCTCATTGAGAATGAACCCCACAGCCAACCAGGACATAGAAATGTGACGTCTCTGATCCAATGGGATTCATGGGATGTCAGGTCGACCCTGCGACGGCACAGACTAACAGGCCCCGACCGACTTTTCCCGATCACTTCGCGTCTGAGGCACAACCGCGTGGATCAAATCAGTCGCCGATGTGGTGTGACATGACTGCAGTTCTGTCTCGCCTGCGACGATCGGGATCAGTCGCCGATCCAAAAGATCACAAATCGCAAGAGTTGAACATGTTCAACTTCTGCGCCACGACGAATCATGATCCCGACAGGCGTAATCCAGTCGCAGTCATCTCACCGACTTGAGTTACGACGTCGTGCGATTATCGAAACGTTGGTCTATTTTAGTTAACCAACGAGTGACCAGCATTTTCATACCCTGCATGGGTGCTGCCATCTTGAAAAAGTCACATGATCACGGCCCGGTTGCACCAGTTATACTTAAGGTCGACCTCGTGCTCAAGCTAACCTTGAAAAACTCACATGATCATGGCCCGGTTGCACCAGTCATATTTAAGGTCGACCTCGTGCTCAAGCTAACCTCAAAGTCATTCTCAACCTCAAATTGCATTGCAGCAGCTATTCTCATGCTCAAAGTCATACTCAAGAACATTGAATATCCTGTGCAAGAGGGGTCGTGCTCAACTTTTATGTCGTACTCAGCTGAGGTTAACCTCAAACTCAATTTTAAGCATGACTGGTGCAACCGGGCCCACAAGTCACATGACTGCCAGAACTTTGCTATGCTGTAGTCGCAGGAGACCTGAACGCGGTTACGATTCTGCCGTGTCCAGACGTCACCTGTTCAACGGTGAGCACACGGCTTTTCACTTTTACGACCTGACCGTGATTCCTTCACTTCATGCCGACTGTTCCGTCGCAGCGCAAGCAATCGTAAAGTACCCGGTATGTTAAATCATCTGGACCCGATGGGCGTATGTCAGTGAAACCCCTAGTAGACGGACAACAATGAATTTAGGGTTTACTCTAAATGGTCCAACACACATTGTTTTCTAACCAGCTGAACCTTGGTTCGAAATAGAACATGCCACTAGGCCTTGATTCGAGATTGAACACAGGCATGGTGCATGAGATTGGCTGGAAGTGTCCTGTCAATAAAACCAAAAATAGATACGGTACTATTTTTGATAAAACGCATTTCAATAACCAGACTTCACCAACAATATCAAAGTCTGCCTGACAACCAAAGGATCCTCCCATCGGGGTCCAGATGATTTAAACGTACTTTAGTGCGACCTGACATCACACGACTTCCATTCCTCATGAAAATGACCCCTTGGTTCCAGCAGGGACACACTTCTGTTCCCCAACCTCCGGTTGAAAGTCTACAGCGAGTTCATCATGAAGAGGGGGCAAGAGACAAGTAAGAACCCAAGGAGACGGCAGGGGTGATGAAGTCGAGGGGGACACAGGGGCCTGATCGGGGGACGATACGCGAGATTCTTCTCGATCAGTCACCGTTGTGATCTGAGCATAGCTTCGTGAACTCCCAGCACTTGTACACTCCGAGTCCGCCCTCCTGCCTCTGCCGTCCCTAACAGTATCTCCAGCATCCGCTGGCACATCACCGCTGCTGGAACCAACACCCGACGTTCTTTTATCCCTGGTAACCGGTGCTGATGATGCTGAACTGGCCAGACTGGTAGTCATTACGGGTCCTGCACTTGTTTCACCGTCAGAATTATTCCCATCATTCTTGAATACAGCCATCGGAATCTCGATTTGTTTCAGCTTTTTAATGTGTTCTGAAAAAAGATAAATTTCACCGACTTTAGACAGGTACAGATGCAGGGTTCCTGCGGCTTTGTGTCAATAAAATTTGAGAATTTTTAAAAACTTTTTATTGGAAAATTGTGGCCCGGCACAGCAAAATGAGTCTGAATGCGCACAGAAGAAGACCGAACATGTCCAAGGTGACACCAACGGTTTGCTGATTTCAGGATTGTCTGCCCATTGTGAAATTTGACTTTGTCGATTTCTGTAGTTGTTGTCTGGTGTCAACTTCGGTCTTCTTCTGTGCGACTTCCGACTCATTTTGTTGTGCCGGGTCACAATTAATACTAGTATGTGGTTAGGCAATGGGCTAGTCTCCGCGATCGATAGATGACGGTAACAACTCCCTCAGAAAACTAACCAAGTTTTAAAAATTCGCAACATTCTGAAAATAAAATTTAAGACTCTTAAGACCTCAAGAGCAAAAGTGTGAAATTCCAGACCTTTTCAAGGCCTTGAATAAGCTTTTTCATGTTTAAGACTTTTTAAGACTTTTCAAGGATGCGCGAGTTTGGGAGTTATGCCTCAGCGCTGTGATCTTTAGAGGCTTCATGTCATCCTGATACCTTATTTATGCGTATTTTAGCACACTGTGCTTAATCAACGTGCACTAAAATTCGAATTTTAACGCACGTCCTGATCGATCGTTCAGCAGTTCGTCGTACTAGTATAATACAGTAGAACCTCTCTATCAAGGACTGACAAATGCTGTCCTTAATTGAGAGGTGTCCTGATTAGGCCTAGAAAAATAAATTGTGTGTTTCTGGTGACGGCGATTTCCAAAAATCGAGGGTCGGACGGTCGGGATTTTTTTATTTTCCATTTTTGGTACAGATAATTCTATTGCAGCTACAGGGATTATACTAAAGGTTATCTAGAAGCCAGGAACAGCCTCAAAAGCTGCTCTGGCATCCATTCCTAAAGGCCTAGAGATCAAAATAGACTGGTACCCGATCCTAACTATTTTACATCGGGCTTTTGCATATGTTAGGACCGGGCGTGCCTACCGCCTTCGTGCCTCTGATTGGTCGGTGCTGGCGCAGGTGGTAAGTATGTGAACTATTATGTTGATAGATTTTCTATTTTTAACATGGAAAACCCCCGGCGTGATTGGTGAATTTCCTGGGTCAAAGGTCGGTCACCTGCATTCTGGTACGTCAGCCGTATTGAGAATTGAATAAATTTACATAATTTACATAAAATTTTCAAGTGACGTCACTGTCAGAATTCCTCCACAAATGGCGGCCACGACTGGTCCTACCATTCAAAAGCGACACCATCGGTAGGACCAGGTACTAGTCTAAGATCAAAAGAGATTAATTTTGATAGATGTGATGCATTTTTGTGAGAAAAAAAATTTTGTTTCCTGGCCAGCCAGAATTTTTGAGGGTCGGTCGGAAAATTACAAATGACCGGAAACACACAATTTTTTTTTCTAGGCCTTATAGAGGTTGAAATGAATAGAAATGACCAGTTTGGGACTGAAAATCGCTGTCCTGATTAGAGAGGTGTCCTCCTGGCAGAGGTGTCCGTTAAGGGAGGTTCCACTGTACAGCATTCGAACACCGCCATCTTACGTCAACATAACAAACCAGCTTCTGGCCAAAACATTGTTGTGTGGTCATGAATTTACTTTCAGTGAATTCTCAGTTCTAGTTAATAGGGAGTTTTCGCAAATCTGACGAAAAATGAAGTACGAAATACGAAATTGGACGTCATATCCATGACGTAATGTATTTCAGGAAATGGTTGGTACCACAAATATCGCCTGCTGCAAGAGCGTCTTTTAGCATATGAAGTTAGACCGACAGAGGTACGGTGTATATTCAACTTTGAAGTTTATCTTTCGTTTCCACTTCGTTGATACGAATTGGAAATTTAAAAATTCAAGATGCGCCATAACTCTTTCGATCTTACATGGCATGTTAAAAGACGCACTGGGAGGAGGGACATTTGTGGTACCAACCATTTCCTGAAATACATTACGTCATGGATATGACGTCCAATTTCGTATTTCGTACTTCGTTTTTCGTCAGATTTGCGAAAACTCCCTATTATCTTGACCTTACCAAGAGCAGTCGGTCGGACAGCCCCCTCAGCATATACCGGTAAACCAATGCTGTCATCTGTTGACATGGCACTTGTTTCCTCCACCTCGTAGTCATCGTACCGGTCACTTTCTTCATAATCAGACGGAGGCTGTGACACACGAGGAAAGACGACACCACTATTGCCTCCAGATTCTGCACTACTGCTCGCCATGACGTCACCAGGACTTGAGTTCTGGTTGACGTTCCTTATGCGTTGCTCTGGCACTATTTCATTCAGAGGTTGTGATATAGGGAAGACGACACAACTATTGCCTCCAGATTCTGCACTACCGCTCGCCGTGACGTCACCAGGACTTGAGTTCTGGTTGACGTTCCTGACGGGTTGCTCTGGCACTATTTCATTCAGAGGTTGTGATATAGGGAAGACGACAACACTATTGCCTCCAGATTCTGCACTACCGCTCGCCGTGACGTCACCAGGACTTGAGTTCTGGTTGACGTTCCTGATGGGCTGCTCTGGCACTATTTCATTCAGAGGTTGTGATATAGGAAAGACGACACCACTATTGCCTCCAGATTCTGCACTACTGCTCGCCGTGACGTCACCAGGACTTGAGTTCTGGTTGACGTTCCTTATGGGTTGCTCTGGCACTATTTCATTCAGACTTTTGTAGGAATTGTGCGTGGGAACAACATCTTGTGGCTCCTCGTACGTGCCACTATCCTCCACTGGAAGCTAAAAACAAGAGAATGGTCGTCAGGTCAGATATCCTAGGCAACAAGTACATATGGGGCCCAGATGGGTGACATCATATGGGCCCCACAGGATTCTGCACCCAAGCACCATATGGGTCCTGTATTTTTTGTGCAGATACGCGTGGGGCCCATATGGTAGTATGGCGAGGATAATTTCCCAGATGGCCCATATGTATCTGGGCAAAAAAATATCGGACCCATATTTTTCTTGGGTGCATGCCCACATGGGCCCCTATCTTCAACTATATGGGGCCCATGTGTGGCCCATATGGGCTTGCTCATAGGGATGGGAGCCGATATATGTGACCCGATCTAGCAAAAGCAGGCGCATGTCGCAGGTGATCAATCATCACTGGTCATCAGTTTACTCAAGTATACTAGTTTACTCAAGTATACTACTCAAAAAAAGTTAAGGACCACTTGCAATTTTGTGTACAACTTTTTCATATCATATTTTTTACAGCTGAAAATGGTGTGAACTGTCCTGAATGACCTCAAACACACTGTGATGAATTACATATGTGGTAAGTTTCAGTTGTTGCATAATGTGTTCAGAAGCAATGCCTGAAACAGAATTATGAGTTTAATAAGAAACGTGGTCCTTAACTTTTTTTGAGTAGTGTATTATCACTGCTGTCCACTACTATTGTTGACCTGCATACACATACATTTCAGCTGTTGTGTTGTAAGGCCATTATTAAACCCTTTCCTCAGTTGCGACATGCCCCTACTTTTGCTAGATTGGGTCACATATGGATGACTGAAACATAATGGGGTACCGGCAAGCAAAAGGAGGCGCTGATCATCAACCAGCTTACGTAAGTGCGTATGCCTTGCAATTAATGAACGTCATCAGCCGTTGTGTGTCATTTTGGCATTATCAAATGAAATGGTCCATGGACCATGTGCTCACCTGTGGGTAAATGTACCAGAAGAACAGATGACAATTGTGTTTTCGGTTTTAGCCCCCTAGTGGTCAAGTTAAGAATCGAATTGGGCCAAAACTTGGTGCCACCAAATGGCAAAATTTTAAACTTTGGCCTCTGTGACCTTGAAAAGTAGGTCATATCAACAACACCTTCCACATGTCATGTACACTCATTAGATGCACCGATGACGAAAATATGGAGACGATCCAGTCGTTAGTTTAGGAATTATTGGACTTTGAGTTTTCATTTTGGCCACCAGGTGACCAAGTCAAAAATCAAATTGGACTAAACCTTGGTGTCAGGTCATCCGACATAGGGATATATATATAGGTATAGGCATACCAAGATTCAGGTCAATAGCTCCAGTGGTTATGAAACGTGCCACCAAAAGGCAAAATTTTGATTTTTGACCTCTCTGCCCTTGAAAAGTAGGTCAAATCAAAAACCCATTATATGTTACTAGCACGGTACCCGTGGCGAGCACATATTCACAGGATGCATGTGGCCAGGGGATGGCATTTTTGTGGGCGTCTGTGTGTGGGGGATATGTTTGGAGGGGCCAATGCCTTGGGCAATAATCTAGGCCAATGGGAAGCAGATGGCAGCAGTTTTATGTGTTGAAGTTCCTGTTTTCTAATCACCCTGCATGGTTGAAGAAAATATTGGTGGGCATTGTAGCCTGGTTCCGTCGCCCACCGTTCAGGTGGCGTTGCGTACGCAGCGCCATCTAAACGGCGGCCAGCGAAACCAGGCTAGTGGGCATTGTAAATCACTGGAAGTTTCTTCATGCATTTTATTCGCGAAGGGGTAAAAAATATAATGGCACCCACTTAAGGACCACCCCCATGTCATTCTCAACAGTCACTGCGAAAATGGTGCCATTCCGATCAGAAACCACGGA
>NMRB01001389.1:4723-16795 GCA_002633025.1 Notospermus geniculatus
AGTTGCATGTGTAAACGGGCATGCAACTTGTTGCAACTACTGAAACTTGTTGCAAATTTATGGGATATCGGGGTCCGGTAAACGAGTTGTACATTGTGTGTGAAAACTGTCAAAATGCTGGGTGTTCTGAATGTTTTAGGTGTACCAGTATCAGCTCTGCCGCTGCATATCGTCCTGTACAGGTATCGCAAGAGAAATAATCCCGAAGCTGCAGGGTCAAAAGGCTGCACAATCGACTTGATGTTCGATGTAGCGAAATCGTGTTGCCTACATGAAAGTGACGTCACAACAAAATTGTCAGGATCCTGACAATTTTACACCATGTGATCAGTATAACGGTGGCGTTGACCTGACCTCTGTATCGCACCATGAGTCAGCGCCACCATACAGCAGGTCAGGGAACCACACTAGGCGTGTCTAATCACTTTTGCTGGGGTAAACTACACCGGTGTAACACATTTTTTGATCGGGAGCAAATTTATGTGCGCGTTTACACTTGTCACTTACACCGGGTTAATTCGCAACCGGTGCTGCCCCGGGTTAAAATCGTGTTAAAATCTTCAGCCGAATTTACATTACCGGTACAGTACCGGTAATGTAAATTCGGCTGAAGTGTCGCACCGTTGTCAAAAAACATCAGAAAACTTCGACATGTGGAATGTTGTCGCATGAAGTATTTTCGAACGGACTATTGTTCTGGAGGCCTTTACGCAATATAAACAAGAGCGGACTATTTGTATGATTCAAGTGTGCATCCAACTCTCATTGGGGTACGGTCCAAAAACAAGACACCGACGATTTGTTTAATGGACTAGTAATTGGTGTGATCGTCCATTATTGAAGCCGAAATAATACGTTTCGGCACTCCAAATAATTTAGTTTGCTTGTCTCCAGCTATAACGCCTGGTGTAATAAATGTACGATTTTTTAAACGATGACTAAGATAACCATCGGGTTTCATTAACCCTCAGTTGACAAACTGTTATTACCAGCAATCAGCCCATTCATGTTCCACGCAGACTGCACCATACCACACTCCACCCATGTACAGTAAATGCATAGGTGCATAGGCCAATTTTTATGTGGTTGACTGAAAGCAATTTGCCACATCACCATGTGATGTCAGCAGGTCTTAGCTCTTCAATAAACCCCAAAACTAGCAATTTGCATAAAATTTTTATATTTACATCAGAGAAAACCTGAAAATCGTGTACATCTGAATGACTGACGTCATACGCGTCGATGACAGCCTGATTCGTGACGTATGAGGAAGCTGATTCGAACGACGCCGATTGGCGTTACCATGGGAACTGGATATCCCGTGACGTCACGGGCGGGGGTTCCCAGCACTCGAAATAGACGAAGTAAAACCGATCAAACTTAACAGTTTAAAAAGCAAAACTTTGTATTTTAATGGTTCGTGGACACAGTGCAGATGTACATCCTTCATTACAGACCAGAAATTTGCGAGCCCAACGGCAAGAAGGCAGAGTTTTAGCGTGACAAAAATCGGCCTACTCTTTTATATATGTATCTAGAAATACGAAGAACCACTGGGATAATGTTCAGTTAATTTTGAAAAGACATAACTTCTATGATGAAACAGGGTAAAACCACTAAAGTACTAGTCTCGCGTCACCAGCCTCTCTCTCTTACAGGAGAGAGTCTGGTAGAATAGACTACAAATCTCGTTACCGCTAGGTGGCGAGTGTCCAGCTCACAGCATCCGAATCTGATTGGCCAACGGCTGATTTGACGTCATCAAACATGGCTGCGCCCGTGAAACGCATGATGAACGAACAAGTCTGAGGGAAATTTTACCTTTTTAGCACGGTAGGAACGACTATCCATCCATGGTCATCGATTGACGGAATAAGCCGACTGTACAATAGGACTTACATTTCCCTCTGACTATTTCGTTCCTTGTTCGTTCATCATGCGTTTCATGGGTGCAGCCATGTTTGATGACGTGAAATCAGCCGTTGGCCAATCAGATTCGGATGCTCTGAGCTGGACACTCGCCACCTGGCGGTAACGAGATTTGTAGTCATTCTACCAGACTCTCTCCTGTAAGAGAGAGAGGCTGGTGACGCGAGACTACGAAAGTACCAAAACCACTACAATAGAGGGAGTGAACTGGAGTATGGAACAGCCACACCAGATTCACTGGATGTTCTATTTCAGCATGGGTTTGTGTGAGCGGATGAAGAGGAGCGAGGTAAAAACCCCTGCTGTGGAAGGATGAGCACACTAGCCTGAACCTTCTTTGTCTGAAAAAAACACTTTGTTGATGATCCCCGTTCAGTTACTTCCTCATGAAAATGAACTATACGAGCAGCCCCAGTACCAATAGGCCTAATACAATCACGACATTCGAAATGATGAACGATCCAGCTGACGTCACACCTACATCAGCGCCATACTTGTCCAAGAGGATCATTGTAACACCGTTGGTCCAACCAAAGCCAATCTGGACTCCATATTCACCACCACCTCCCGGGACGTCTGTTCGAACATCATACTGAAACAGAGGATAATGCTATTCCCTAAAGGGCGGCGCACACTGGCGATTTTTCGAGCGATTTTCTAGGCGACTAGCCTTGCGACCACAGCAGCGACTGAACATATTGTTATTTTTTTTAGTTTGTGTAGACTCGTTTGCGACAAATGCTTCCTTGGATGATCAGTGATGTCGCGGATGACATCACTGATCGACCTCAAAGGTAACTAGAAATTGACTTACCAGCCAATTTGAAAGACCGCCCTTGGAAATTGGGAGCTAAGACAAAGTTGACTGATCGAGAATTATTATCGAGCGGCCAGGGTTGGTGCTAGGTTTTTGAAATAGGGAGAATAAAAGTCATATAAAGCAGGGAGACTTTTTTCCGAAGAGGGAGACTTGATTGATTTTTCCCTACTAACTTCAGAAGGAGCAGCTGTAAAGGTCACTACTATTCAGTGATAAACTGAACTATGTGCTATGAACTGCCAACACGGTCCAATAACAGATATCTGGAGGACCAGAAAGGGATTGACTCTTCCCCACATCCATTGAATCATCAATCAAGAGAGGAACCAGTCCAGGGTGATCACAACGCCATCTTCAGCATACATAACGAACTAAAAGCTACGTGTAATGTTGGCTGCATAGTACTACGAATTGCCTGAAGATGGCATTTCAGTCACTCAGTTTGAATCAATCATGAAATATAGATAAAACGAGAAATTTCACCCAAATTTCGCACTATTTGTACACGGATGACCCCAAGAATCAATAGGGTTTCTGTGTAATATGCACATCTACAATTCCTGAAAGTTTTACCGCGATACATGGCGTTTTTCGTCGGTTATCGTTGGAGAACCGCAGATTGGATGGAGAGATCCAGAGAGAGAGAGAGAGAGAAATTCAGTAAAAACAAGGAAGACCGCCCCATTGAGATGGGGGCGGTCTTAATTATCGCAGGTGACGTATAAAAGTAGTCGCATCTGTAGTTGCCCCCATTTTAGTCCCCAGTGTGCGCCGCCCTTGATTTCTTGCTTAATTTCTTGCATTATTAGAACTTAGAAAATGTTTATGACCTCGCGTCGAGGTAAGTTGGATTCTCCCGACCCGCACACTAACGTCACGACATGGCGCTGCGAGCGTTTGTACCGAAGTCTCTGTTTTTCTAACGTTATTTCCATTGATTTCTGGCGTGAAAATAAACCATTTCTGTTGGTCGCCCAACGATAAAACTTACATCATCTTGTAGCAGATGAAATTTTCCTTTAATCTCATTCCTTTTTTTCTTCAAATGAAGAGATGCAATGGCGATAAAAGCAACTTCTTTTGTGTCATTTTTCCTGTAGAAAAATGTACAGGCATTTTTTCATGACGCAACATTAGCACCTAACATGACGTCAATGACACCTAAAATGACGTCAATGACGTCGTTTCGGTACAATCGCTCGCAGCGCCGACCTGTCGGTGAGTGGGTTCCCCATTTTCATCCACTGACGGAGAAATCGTGTGGCGACATCTGTGTCCTATGCCAACACAGCAAATGGCAAATCGAACATCCATACTCGGTGGCCAGAGATTCGGAAAGTCCCACTGTTCTCCGGAATGAATAAGGGACGTTGGTACTGGGGTCTTGAAGTTCAAAAGGCCTGTTCTCTAAAAGTGAATGAAATGCATGGATAAGTGCAGTATAGTGTGGTTCAACCTAGAGGTGGACCATTGGAATGCAGTTTGTGGTTAGAGTGTGGCAAGAGTGACATAATTACGGTTACATGTTATGGCGTAATGAATCAGATGACTGTGCCTAATAATAAAAATGTGGTTTTCATTACATAAGGGTCACACGTAAATAAAATCTTGTGGTCAAAATTGAATGTTCCATTTCCTCACTTGGCATTCCAATGGTCCACCTCTAGGTTGAACCAGACTTTAGATGATTCAGATACTATAGTACGTTTAAATCATCTGGAGCTCGATGGGAGGACCTTTGGTTGTCAGGCAGATCTTGGTATTGTTAGTGAAGTCTGGCTATTGAAATGCGTTTTATTGACGTGACGCTTCCAGCCAATCCCATGCCTATGCCTGTGTTCAATTTCGAATCAAGGCCTGGTTGCACGTTCTATTTCGAATCAAGGTTCAACTGGTTAGAATACAATGTGTGTTGGACCGTTTAGAGTAAACCCTAAGTTCATTGTGGTCTGGTTACTAGGGGTTTGATTGACATACGCCCATCGAGCTCCAGATGACTTAAACAGACTATAGTATTTTTTTTGGAAATGATGACGACATTAGTGAGGTTTCGCAAATCTGACGAAACACGAAGTACGAAATACCAAATTCAACTTCATTTCCAGGACCTAATATATGGTTGGCGATGGTTCAAAGAGAAGGCAAGCACAAAAATTGACACACAATATATGATAAATAAAAGGTCAATTTCCAGAATGTTTGCGAATTTTCGACCCCAACCGGGGTTGGCGATGGTTGGTACCACAAATGTCCCTGCTGCCAGTGCGTCTTTTAACATATCATGTAAGACCGAGAGACTTATGGTGCATCTTGATTTTTTAAATTTTAACTTCGTAGCTACGAAGTGGAAACGAAATATAAATTCCGAAGTTTGATATACACCGTAACTCACCGGTCTCGTTATACGCTTAAAGACGCTCTTGCAGCAGGCGATATTTGTGGTACCAACCATCACCTGAAATTCATTGCGTCATGGAAATGAAGTCCAATTTCGTATTTCGTACTTCCTGTTTCGTCAGAATTGCGAAACCTCACTATTGCCTCTGTATGGGCGGTTATAAGTGCAAAAAAGAGACGTCGAAACGAGAACAAAGATGTTGCGAAACGAGAACAAACTACCATGTAGAAAATGTTTATGTTGTTGAGCACAAACAAAATACGATGACACGAAGACAGCATGCACCACGAAAAGGACGTTGCGAGACGAAGACAACAGGTGGCGCTCGCGTCGCTGTTTTCTCATTGCGCCACCTGTTGTCTTCGTCTCGCAACGTCCTTTTCGTGGTGCATGCTGTCTTCGTGTCGTCGTATTTTGTTTGTGCTCAACAACAAACATTTTCTCTACATAGTAGTCTGTTCTCGTTTCGCAACATCTTTGTTCTCGTTTCGACGTCTCTTTTTTTGCACTTATAACCGCCCATACCTCTGCATCGAAATCCGAGATGGTACAACACTACTGCATTACATGTACTAACCTTAATGTAATCCACAACTTTCTTCTCAATTTCTACTTTATCTGTTCCATCCACGTTGCCATAACAACCTGTAAACAGTGGCAAAAAGCTGGAGACGTAGTAAACTGGTCTCCGTTGCTTCGCCTCCAGGTCCCAATCAAACCACATGCCTTCATCCGGGTCCCATAGTAGCATCATCAACGTTGCCTGTCTGTCTCTCACTCTCTTCTCAAATAGTTCAGCTTTTCTTAAATCTCCCAATATTCTGTAGAAATATCCTAAACGCTTTTCATTCCAACATAAAAGGGAGTTGAGGTCCACTGGAATTATTTGTCTTGTTCTTATTGTTCTAAGCGACGTGCTGTTTTTGGCAAACCACCTAGTTGAGAAATCAAATCCAGACTCGGCAGCAGAGGCAATATCAGCGTACACTTCAGCTGCTTCGTCTAAAATAAAGAATACACGACATGAAAGTAATGGCAGCAATTAGAAGCTGCCACACTGAAAAACTCTGCTTCCATCGTCAATTGCCTCCATCTCAACTACTCCCATCCCCTTTTATCAATTGTTTTATCAAATTTATCCTACTTATCTTATCTTATGTAATGTATTTATTTTGCACTGCACAATGTATATTATGCACCCATATCTCTCGACCCTTACGAAAAGAGGGTTTTGTGCCCTATAAGGCTATCGAGTCTAAATAAAGATTATTACATGTATTATTATTATAAAATGACGAACTTAAGCCTCGCTTATGTCGCCCTACGCTGTGATAGAAATAGCGTCAACAAGTTGACCCTTACAAAAAGAGGGTTTTGTGCCCTATAAGGCTATCGAGTCTAAATAAAGATTATTACATGTATTATTATTATAAAATGACGAACTTAAGCCTCGCTTATGTCGCCCTACGCTGTGATAGAAATAGCGTCAACAAGTTGCAACTGGTAACTTATGTCGCCACCGACAAGAAAAATACCGATCTAGGATACAGTTGTCAACTAGTCGCTGAAGTTGAACATGTGCGACTTTCAGGATCTGGATATTTTTAGTTTGCAACTAGTTGGCAACTAGTTAATCTCTGACGCCCGAGCGCTTATGTCACCTAGTAGTTGTGACTAATTAGTTCCAACTACGCGCCGATTATCAGTTGCCAACTAGTTCTGACTGTACGCAAGGGCGACATAAGCGAGGCTTTAGGTTCAATTTCCATTATCACCAAACTGAGTATCTAAATTCGTCAAAATAACAAGTCCAGGTTCGTCATTTTGACGAACATAAACAAGGATTCATCAAAATGACGAACGTGGACTTGTCGTCTTGACAAACCCGTGTTTATGTTCGTCTGTGAACGTGGTCTTGTCATTTTGAGGAATTTAGATACTGTTTGGTGATAATGGAAAACGAACTTAAGTTTGTCATTTTGATGAAGCAGAGTTTTTCAGTGCATATATGAGAACTTAGTCTTGTGATTTATAATATAGATGTAGTCCTTATTACATTTATCACAGAAATTTATGCACAGAAAGAAAAAACGATCTCATCTCGAGATAAAATGAATCTCCAACTCTTGTCCCTAAAATGAGTTTCTTTTGCAACTCGAATAGACATACATGTAACTGGGTCTCCACTTGAGATGACATTGTCTCCAACTGGTTACAATGATTCTCAGCTGTTTCCACCGGATTGTCTGTTGTTTCGAATCAAATAAACAAGTGATGTCTCCATATTTTAAAAAAACGTTTCACACCCAGTGGGTTTCGAACCCAGGACCCTCTGATCGGAAGTCGGACACCAGAACCACCGAGCTCCTCATATGAGCAGATTTTGGTTCCCCTCGGTTTGTTTCCAATTTTCTCCAGCTGATGCCCTGTCCCATCGACTGGAGAACTGAGAAAACTCAAAATGAGTAGACTAAAGGCCTCCATACACTGCATGACAACTGTCGAAATGAGTCAGAACAATAGTCCGTTCGAAAATACTTCATTCGACAACATTCCACAGCATGTCGAAGTTTTCTGATGTTTTTCGAGAACGGTGCGACACTTTGCTAGATCAAATATTGTCGAACGGACTATTGTAGTGACTCATTTCGACATTTTTCATGCAGTGTATGGAGGCCTTTACTTCAGAATGAGACTCCAGTTGCAGTTATCTCCAGTCGATGCAAGAGGGCTCCAGCTTTAGAAAACTGGTACTCATTCTCGGTTCGAGTAGCAAAGGAAACTCATTTTAGGGACAAAATAGTAGGCTGGAGACTCATTTTATCTCGAGATGAGATCGATTTTTTTTCTGTGTGGTGCGTCCGATAGCAGCAAATGATGGTAGCAGCTTAAATGACTGGACCTACCCTTAGGAAGTCCAGATACAGTCTTAGTATCTTCACGGAAGGACTCTGGCCTTGGTTGCCCTAGCTTGACATTATATCTGTTCACGAGGTGTCTTCTGCCTCCATGGTCCACATTCACGCTCCGATTTAACATCCAGAAATCGTATTCTTCTTCGAGGATACCAATGCTTTCATTCAAAAAAACAACATCCGAAGTTGCTTCAAAGTATGCTGCAAAACTTGGCGTTAGGAATGGCGGCTGACTCCGTCGGGATTGGTACACTCTGCCGGCGTTGGGCACATACCCGAATCTGTGAAAAAATTGGCGTATAACTACTGATTCTGTTGTTTTTCCTTTTTTTCCCAACGGATGTTGGTGTACCGGGGTACCGTACCTAATTTTCATTAAAGGCAGACATCCGAAAGATATTGTCCGGCGGGCACTCTTTGTTTTTGTTTTGATTAGCGTAGTGTCATCGTCGATTAACAGATGGCGCTGTGCGTTATGGCACAGGCCCCGAGAGAGTTATCAGTGAGTTTATTTAGTTAGTTAGTTAGTCATTACCGGCGTCGTAGCCCTGTTGGGTTTTTGCCGGAGGTATGGAGTCCACAACAGGCTACAGTCCACCTGTGTGGGGTCTTTTACTTGCCCTGGCATAGACACTCAGGTACAAGGGACCACGGCTTTCAGTCCCATCCGACGGACCCTCTAATATTTCACAATTTTTATGTGCCTTCGCCCGGAGTCGAACTCGCGCCGACCCATTACACGGTTGGTAGTCAAGCGCGTTAACCCACTCGACCACCGGGCTTAGAACACGTATCTAACCAAAAAACGCTAGTTTGTAAAAAATACACCCACGAATTCGTGAGCTCGGGGTGTGTATTTAACAAACTAGCGTTTTTTGCTTGGATACGTGTTCTAAACTCACTGATAGCTCTATCGGGGCCTGTGTTTTTGTTTTGATTAGCGTAGTGTCGCTGTCGATTAACAGATGGCGCTGTGCATTATGGCAAAGAGTGCCCGCTGGGCAATATCTTTCTGGTGTCTCCCTTTAATCAATGGTGTAACAGTGACGGCAATGACATTGACAAATACATAAAGGTCGCCTTCATTTTTAAAGGGCGTCTAGAGGCAGCTTGCTATTAGGCTACTATCAGTACTGCAACTATACAACAGGTGGCGCTAGTACCATCAACTCATGAATTGTGGATCAAATGTTGACATTGATGAAATTTTACTTCAAAAATGATTCCCAAGTTGCATCCTCATGCCATCAATTCTCTGTTAGTAATCATATCAATATGAACTAAAAAGCTGCCTCTAGAGGCCCTTTAACGCGTTGGCGCCTAATTCTCAGGCCACGTCGCGAAACAAGATACAACGCTGGAGTTTATTTCATGTTGACATGCTGGGTCAGCTTTGTTCAAACCTGTGTAGTTTATGTGTATCATTACCGGCCAACTTGGGATGGGGCGGTGGGTGATGAACATTTGCTGTAAGGGCGTCTATACTCCACCGATTCCAGCGAATTCTCTCGGGGGTTTGTACGCGGTGACGAAGGGAGCGAGCGCTAAGAACCCCTGATGTTCTCAGGATGTACAGACGAGGCATCAGACAGATTGCTAACACAAATACTGTATCTAACTACGTGGACAAAAACAACGCTGACACCATTCCTGCGGTTGTCATAAAACTTAACTCTTTAACCCAGATGAGAAAGTTCTCGAGCATCCATTTGACCGTGTTCTTCATCTCCGAGAGAAGCAAGCCTCTGATCACCCAATACGAATCCCTGGAAGAATTGGTCAAAGATCAGCGATAAAAGTTACAATCACGCGAAGTCTCCTGATCGAAGCCTACACTGAAAAAAAATCCTAATCATGTTGAGTACCTTCGGGGTACTCGTTTTGTCCGTGAGATGAGTAGAAAGGTACTCATATTGAGTAGAAAGATACTCATAGCTAGTAGAAAGATACTCATAGCGAGTAGTAAGGAACTCCAAATGCAGCTCCTTGGCCCGCTGAGTACCCGATGAGTACCCGATTAGTACCTTTCTACTCATCTCACGGACAAAATGACTGATGAGTAGTCCAAAGTACTCAACACGAGCCGGAATTTTTTTTCAGTGTAGCGCACATCGACCTTGCGACTGGAAGCAACTGAACGCAACAGTCGCTATCGATGTGAGCGGAACGTGCACATCGGTTACGACAGGTCATTGCGGCAACAAGTGGCACAATCCAGTCTTCAGTCTGGAGCGCGCACATCAGACAGGCAACTGTACTGAATGCTACACGGAAATTGCCGATGTCTTCCGATCGGACCACTCGGGATTCCGTCACATGACCAGGTGTGCTCCATAAACAAAGGAAATTCATTGCAAGCGCGCGCACATCGAAAGCGACTGAAGAGAACTAGAAGCAACGGTCGGCAACGAGTAGAACATGAGTAACTGGCTGGAACTAGCGGCAACGGTCGGCAATAGCGACGCCGGTGCGCGCACATCGGCCTGTTTGCGCATCTGATCAGTTGCTGCTTTTTCCAGCCAGTCGCCCACCGATGCCGGAAACGCCACTGCCGGTAGTTGCTTCCAGTCGCAAGGTCGATGTGAGCTCGGCTTAAGCTTTATCTTGTTCGGTCTCGTTCTTGGTATGATGCGTGGCTAAGTGAAACCGCACGACAGGTAGGCCTAGGCCTATCATTGGAATTTTTTGATAGGATAAATTACTCTTTTCAATCAGTTATTTGTTAGGTGATCTTCACGACACTATTTTTTGAAAGTCTTTCAAGTCTAAGGCCTTTTTTTATTAGTTGGTTTACGAAACCGCCGACGTTGGATTTCCCGATTTCAGAAAAAAAAAAAAGTTGAAGTTTTTCCTCTTTTTTTCCCTCCGACCCTCTATTGTATCCCCACACAGGAAAAAAAATAAATTTGGCCCGTACGCGATGGCACCTGCCTCTTCTCAGCTATTCAATACGTCTATACATAGAAGGTAGACAGAGATAACTAGTCTGAACGGTGAGTCTGCAATTTGATAAGCGCAGTTGTAACATTCAGCCTCGTATCCAGTCGTTGACTTTAGTATGTATCTGCACATGAAGTAGTATACGAGTCCGATATCCTGGGTACGAGATAATGTTACATCAGGCGCATAATACTTTGCGAGCTGGTCTACTGTCATGGCTGAGCTGAAGGATCTTGATTTTTATTTTTTTCCTCCCTCCTGCCTCAGCCTTTCAGGATTTTATTTCGTAAACCAACTAATAAATAAAAGGCCTAAAAGGCATCTTACCAATAGTACAGTTCTCGGAATCTTCCACCCGGGACGATGAAAGGATTTGGAGAATAAAGTAACGAGTATCGATCAGGGTGTTGGCGAACGTCATCCTTCACCTGAAATTGTCACAGTAAAAATTGGTTGCTTATTCTTCTGTGGAGAAAGACAACAACCTCAATGGGTGTATTCGACTCGCTGTTCTCAACTGTACCCGAACAGGCCGAGAACACAGGAACACGTTCTCGAGTCTCGAACGGATAAGTGCCTGTTACTATGGTTTCACTTCCGGCGTCAATACTCCTACCTACAAACGCCCATTTTTTTCAAGAATACTTCAGAATTATTCATTTTAGAATAAGGATATGTCATTTCTGCTTGATCCTAAACCCCGAATAATTATACTATGATCTGACGAAAAATTTATATAAAATTGCCGCCAGAGTCCGCCATCTTTGTTCTCGACTGTTCCTGTCTGCACCACTGACCGAGGTGGTGTGAGATTCGGGAACAGGAACACGTTCGCGAACGGGTTCTCGGCTGTTCGACTCATTCCAGAACACCGTTCTCTGCACCAGAACACATAAGAACAGGGAGTCGAATACACCCAATATATCGCTGTGCTTGATCAGCAACTTTACGCCAACACGAGTGATTCGATGGTGCATTTACAGTTGTACGAGGGAGCCACGGTGGTGTAGTGGTTCGGGCCTCCGACTACCGGTCAGAGGATCCCGGGTTCGAATCCCGCTGCTGGCGTG
>NMRB01001389.1:23148-47252 GCA_002633025.1 Notospermus geniculatus
CTGTGTGGAACTCTCCTGTGTTCAAATTGTGGCACAAAAAGGCATTTTTTACCAAAAAGGGGGTAAAATTTCAAAAAAGAATCCGTCGAGGGGAATCTACAATATGATCCACACCTACTAAGTCATTGGTTTCCAACATTCAACGCATTTCCGAGACCACAGCTTGAAACAAAATCCACCTCCTTTTTCGCGGCCACAACGCCCATTATATCGTATCCATGACGTAGGCCCAGGCCTACGTGACCAAGGTGACGTTGTGACGTTGCGTCTTTTTGCCCACCAGCTTCTTCAGCAAAGCAATGAAATTTGCCCACCACCCTTGCGTCATTTGCCCACCACCCTTGCGACGTCAGCAATGGCGGACACTGTCGGAGTTACGTCATGGATACGATGAATAGATTGAGAAGTGACGTCACGGCCAGGAGACAAAGCCAGCCTACAGATTCTGTGTAATCGATTCGACCAAGTAAAAAATACTTCAAACTCATAAATTTTGTTCTTGTTACCAGTTATGTAACAAGAACGAATTAGCTGAATCCATGTTTTTTCTCTATCATTATTCCCAAATTGGCCCCTTTCATTTGTCAGATTAATTGACGCTATGAATCCCGAGGCCATACCCTTTACCAGGATTTTGTGGTAAAACTCGCGGCTACTGCCTGGCCACCGTCTACGCACCGTATCCGCAGCGCCACCTAGACGGTGGCCAAGGGAACCAGGCTATAAACAGCTACACTCAACAAGTACCGCGGCGCGAGACCGCGAGATTCCACGGGATTTCTAAATGCGATCCGTTCCTTAGCACCGATTGCGGACGCTGGGTGATGTTCGGCTACCGAAACTTTACACCCAGGGTATTGTTTTAGTGAAGATTGAGATCCTGGGTAATCTTTGTGTATACCCAGGACGACATTTACCCTTTCAGCGTCATTACCTGCATCATCTTTCATGTTGAGATCAACGAAGGTTTTGGAATCGTTGAAGAAATGTGCTTCCTGCATCGCTTTGTACAGTGCACCACCACAATAAACTGGCCTGGAAGAATAACTACCGGTCTTACTCTTGAAATGCGATGCTTTGTACGCCCACGTTGTTTATGAGTCGAAAAAAATGTTGCTGAATTTTTAGCTCACCTGGGGTGAGCTATTGTCGTGGGTCAGCGTCCGTCGTCGTCGTCCGTTAGCAGGGCACGTTTCGTAACCGCTGGTGCTACTGATCTGAAACTTGGTACATATATACCCCTAGGTCAGATGACCTACGACACCAAGTTTCGGTCCGATTTGACTCTTAGCTTGGCCAACAGGTGGCGGAAACCGAAAACATAAAAAATGCAATAACTCCTGAACTAATGAATGGATCACCTCCAAATTTTTATCATAGGTGTATCTAATGAGGGTACATTACATATATAACGGGGTTTTGATACGACCTACTTTTCAAGGTCACAGAGGTCAAAGTTCAAAATTTTGCCTTTAAGTGGCACGTTTCCTAACCGCAAGTGCTATTGACTGGGGCCTATTTAGAACATACACAAGGGGGTCATGAAAAATGCATACACTATGGGACTTCAAGTATGTACGTATCAAAAACCGGAGGGTGTACTGAAACAGGCAGAGAGCATTAGGCCACACATTTTTTATTACTTGGTCCTCGAGCTTTTTCATGGATACGTTTGGAGAGGAGGGCGGGAAAAAAATAAAAATAAACATTTATTTTGCCCTTCCTCACAATGGTAGTTCACAAATTTCAGAGAGGAGGAAAAGAAAAAAATAAATTTTTATTTGAAAATAAAGGATTTATTCAAATGGGCTTTGTAAGCCAGTATTTCATCAAACAATTTTAATATCATGATACAAGGTTAGGTTGTGATGCAATACTGGCTGCTCCATCCCATGGATGTTGGTCTTCAGTCGAGAGTTCTTGGCAATTTTTGTCTAGAGCCCAACCGAAAAATGTGGAAGGTTCAATAGACATTATTGGAGCGGCGGGCGGAATAAAAATAAAAATAAAATTTTATTTTTAATCTTTTTTTCGGGAATTTTCGGAGCGGCGGGTCCGAGGACATGCAAATAATGAAAATTTATTTTATTTTTTTTCTGGTGTTTTCCCCAGAGGCGGGCTCGAGGACCAAGTAATAAAAAAAGTATGGCCTTAATGGGAGGGGATTCAACAATCAGGCTTTTGTGCCTTAATAAGGGGCAATTCAACATAATGAATATACTCCCATGTGTACAAAGAGTACAAGTTCTTCAGACCCCACTCCCACAAAGAGTACTTTAATTACATGTAAAGTTGATTTTTACATCAACATTCACACAAGTGTTAGAGAAATGAACACCAAGCCTTCACCCCTCCCCCTAAAGCGTGCCCTTTGTATGCTTGTCGAAAGGTTTGTCAATCTGAACCATCCATAAATGGATGGCAACATACACAGAAATGCCGTAAAGTCCAAATTCAACTTCAAAGTTTATTGAACCAAATGTCAATTAACAATGAAATCTCAAACAAGCGATTCTTACCACCTCAAAATGGTTTTTCGAATGAACAACCTCTTATTAGGGATAAAAGTTCCTAACAAAACATTCCTAGTATGCCAAGGCCGTCCATCTGTGTGCCAAGGCCAACTTGGTCAGGAATATTTGCCAGTCTAAAAAAATGTTTTGTTAGGAATCTTTGCATAATGGTCGAGTTCATAACTACCATCATTCATATCCAAGAGTGGCTATGGTGTAACAAATAGGCAGCTATTTCAGCCAGTTCCATAGCAAATTAACGGGTGTAAAAAATAAAAATGAAACCAATGATGATCAAGAATAGTACATGTACATGTATTTCCCTTCGCACACATGTAAACAGATAATTGTTTGCAATTTTCTCAAAAAAATGCCTTTTTGAAACCGAAAGACGAACTTGTTTCATCTCTCTGTGAAGACTTTACCCAAAGAAAATGTACAGTCACAATGTACACTCTAATAATCCCTATTGTAAAGACACAACAGTGCAGTAGTTGTTAGGAGCCTGCCTTATTAGGAAAGGAAATTCCAAATAAAACAATCCTAATATGCCCAGTCCATCCATCTATGTGCCAGGGTCCAGTTTGTAAGGAATATTTTCTAATTATCAAAATCCTTGTTAGGAATCTTCGCCTAAAACCCAAACTACATACAACAGATAAGTTTTCAGAATAATTTCGACGTTTTACCCAGAAATTCCAAAGAAAACGAAAGCATTGAATGCCTTGCCTTTGATTATCCAATTCCTTTCATTGACCTTCAAATAAATGAAAGGGGAGTATATGGAAATTATTCCTAATATGCATCCTGGCTAGGCAAGATCCCTCACAAAGAGTTTTGGGAAGTAGAAGATATTCTTATCATCTCTTACTGTTTTTGAAATGAACAACCTCTTATTAGGGATAAAAGTTCCTAACAAAACATTCCTCATATGCCAAGGCCGTCCATCTGTGTGCCAAGGCCCAGTTTGTCAGGAATATTTGCCAGTCTAAAAAATGTTTTGTTAGGAATCTTTGCATAATGGTCGAGTTCATAACTACCATCATTCATATCCAAGAGTGGCTATGGTGTAACAAATAGGCAGCTATTTCAGCCAGTTCCATAGCAAATTAACGGGTGTACAAAATCAAAATGAAACCAATGATGATCAAGAATAGTACATGTACATGCATTTCCCTTCGTACACATGTAAACAGACATTGGTTGCAATTTTCTAACAATCCCTATTGTAAAGACACAACAGTGCAGTAGTTGTTAGGAGCCTGCTTTATTAGGAAAGGAAATTCCAAATAAAACCATCCTAATATTAGTATGCCCAGTCCATGCATCTGTGTGCCAGGGCCCAGTTTGTCAGGAATAATTCCTAATGAGGTGGCCGCAAAACTACGCCACGGGGCGTCGTTGCAAGCGTTCAAGTACCGAAGTCTGCAACGTTATTTTCGTGTAGAAAAAAATCATGACGCAACGTCAACACGTAAAATGACGTCAGTTACGCAGTTTAGGTACAAACACTTGCAGCGCCGACCTGCCGGGACGCGGGTTCCCCATTATCAAAATCCTTGCTAGGAATTGTTGCCTAAGACCCAACTACACATAACAGATAATTTTTCAGAATGATATCGATGTTTTATCCTTTCAGAAATTCCAAAGAAGAGGAAAGCATGAATGCCTTGCCTTTGATTATCCAATTCCTTTCATTGACCTTCAAATAAATGAAAGGGGAGTATATGGAAATTATTCCTAATATGCATCCTGGCTAGGCAAGATCCCTCACAAAGAGTTTTGGGAAGTAGAAGATATTCTTATCATCTCTTACTGTTAGTTTTTGAAATGAACAACCTCTTTACGGATAAAAGTTCCTAATAAAATATTCCTAGTAATGCCAAGGCCGTCAATCTGAGTGCCAAGGCCCAGTTTGTCAGGGATATTTGATAGTCTAAAAATGTTTTGTTAGGAATCTTTGCATAATGGTCGAGTTCATAACTACAATCATTCATATCCAAGAGTGGCTATGGTGTAACAAATAGGCAGCTATTTCAGCCAGTTCCATAGCAAATTTACGGGTGTAAAAAATCAAAATGAAACCAATGATGATCAAGAATTACGGTATACATGTACATGCATTTCCCTTCGCACACATGTCAACAGATATTGTTTGCAATTTTCTCAAAAAAAAATAAATGCTTATTTGAAACCGAAAGACGAACTTGTTTCATCTCTCTGTGAAGATGACTCTACCCAAAGAAAATGTACAGTCACAATGTACACTCTAAAGCTAAGCGTACATCGCACTCGCAACGGTCGGAAACGGAACTGATCAGCCGCTTGCGATGTACGCCACCCGCGCACATCGCACCTCTGATGCCACGACGTCAGCAACGGCCGGCAATGAGTAGAACATGGGCTATTGGCGGCAACGAGCGGCAATGGTCGACAACGGCGTTGCCGGCGCGCGTACATCGCACTTTTTGAGCAACTGATCAGTTGCTGCTGTTTCCGGCCAGTCGCCTACGTTGCTGGAAACGCTGTTGCCGACCGTTGCGAGTGCGATGTACGCTTAGCTTAATAATCCCTATTTTAAAGACACAACAGTGCAGCAGTTGTTAGGAGCCTGCCTTATTAGGAAAGGAAATTCCAAATAAAACCATCCTAATATGCGGGTCATTCTTCAAAAATTGTACAAACTGAGGTGATTAAAAACAATGAAGGCAAGATGTTTGTAATTCGAACTTTTTTTATTTAAACATGAGGAAATACATCTAGGTACGCTTTGCAATAGATGGTAGAGCTCAAATGGCCAGGATATTTTTGTTCTGGATCCGAATTTACTTGGTACATAACAATTTATGTCAGTGGTGTTACCACCCAAACCCCATACCACTGCCATATACTGTGTGATATAATGTTTCAGAGAAGTATGTGATATGTTGTTTAGGTGTCACTAGTCTACAGCAAACAGAAACTGCCCATGTCTAGCTCACTAACAACAGCTGGTTGTGCAATACTAGCCTTGCCCCACCGGTTGGACTCAAACATCCACGACTTCAAATCAGAGACGGACTTCTAGAATTCAGCAAATTTCAAGAAAATGTCATGGAAGAAAAGGCAATACTAGAGCCTTCCTCACTTAGGAAATAAACGATGTCTGAGTTAATCACTGATTGCAGAGGGACGCAACGTTTACTTTGTAACACCACTGACAATAGGGTAACACCACTGACAATTGTCCATCCATCTGTGTGCCAGGGCCCTGTTTGTGAGGAATATTTCCTAATTATCAAAATCCTTGTTAGGAATATTTGCCTAAGACCCAAACTACATACAACAGATAAGTTTTCAGAATAATTTCGACGTTTTACCCAGATAGAAAGCACATTGGTCAAATGTGGTAACACCACTGACTTTTACACCTTGTATGCCAGCGGCATTTTTACATTTATTCAAAAATAGATCAGTACTAGATACGCACGAGAAAACAAATTGAGAAAAACATGAATTGTACAGTTTTTTTCGCAGAAACTGCGCATAAAGTGGAGAAAAACGCAACAACAATAACAGTAACGTGGACATGGACTTATCTGTTGTACGCCAACCCGTGGTGACTTGACTGAACTATTAGATTCTCGTCTTCGGCATACAATGTATTTATCCAACGAACAAAACACTTGACACTTTAACTAGGAATCAGTTTCAAAACTAAATAACAACAACAAGCAACATGTACAATGACTGCTGCATGTGTTCATTCGTCCTGCATATTGGTCAAATGGCAACACCACTGACAAAACACTAAACCTGAATACTGCAACAGCAATAAGATTCAAAATACTAAAACAGCCAGCAACATTATGTAGGTCTACACTGGGCTTCCAAATTTAAATTCTGACCTAACTTAGTCTTACCGGTATTTATCAACTCCAAGAATAAAAATAACATGAGAACAAAACTTTGGCTAGTGTATGCCTTTACCATGACAAATTTCAGCCTAGCCTTAGCAGCATACTAGTATTCAAATTGAGACTAGAAATTAAAAAAGAAGAAATGTATCAACAGAGCATCATCACTCATGAAATGAAAATATGTAATGATTGCTAAATAACATAACAAACATGAGAAATCAAAGAGCACAGAGGAAACACGGTTTACAACTTTAAACAGGAAAACTCTACAAGTGATATTTTAATTGAAAAACTCTTCCCATTGCTTCTCATCAATGACGGTGTACCTCTTGTTTCCAAGTTCACTTGGAGCTGGAATAGTACAAATTACCTGGTCTCGTGAGTATTGGTGAATATCTCTACGTGGAAGAGGCCATTTGTACCTGTTTTTTCCAATTCTGTGCATACAGTCAACAAGTATATCTTTGTCTGGAAAAACCTCCAGAATCTTTCCTGGATAGGGAATATCATCATACAAGACAATGCACCAATCATCTTTCTTCAGTTCAGTAGGCCTACTCACATCAGCTACTGCAGGTGTGTCTACACCAAGAGACTCAGTCTGAGCTTCTGTTTCTTGGAGACAAAATGCTTTCAGATCATAACAAGGACAATTCAGCACAGATTCTGCCTCTCTCAATTTGCAGAAACAACTGATGTCTCGACAAAATACCTTCCTGGGAGACAAAGTGATGACCTGGTGAAAACCCATGGTGCCTTTTAGAGGGGGTACCGCAACAGCTGAGAGATCACCTATCATTTTGTTCACATCTTCTTCTTTTACAAAATAGATTCTGACACTTGTTACTTTCTTTAGCTCATTGTACAAAATTTCTGCATTTGGCAGGTCTTTGCCATGTTTGACTAAGGTGTCTGCTTTCCGCTTGATTCCACCCCCCACGCCATCAGGGGCCCCTTTCCCATGGCTCGCCTCGAAAAAATTCCAAGTGCCTGCTGTGAAACCATTTCTGAACAATTCTGTAGAGAATAGGTAGAAGTTGCCACGCTGTTTATATTGTGTGGCTGGGCCATCACTGAAAAAGTGTAACATATTTACATTTGGATGTTCCTCTTTCAGGTAGTTTAGTATTGGCTGAAGATGGGCCCATATTGCTCCAGGACCATGCTGTCTAGATGGAGATATGGTACAGAAGGGCATGGTGGCATGCTCAGTGTACAGGACGCCTGTATGGAGGGTAGTCTGTTGGTGTGATCCACCAAAATGTACACTCTGAATTTCTCTTGCATACTTGCAGTCATAATTCTCTGAAAAATCTATGTGAAGTAAACATTCTTCAGCTGAAATATTGTGTCGAATACTACGGTACATACCATACTGCCATCTGATGTTGAAAAGATGTTGCCTGAAGCTACTGAGTTGTTTTTGAAAGATTGCCACAAGATCGTTCAGAGGAATAGAATCATTTTGTTTCTCAGTGATAGTAGAAAAGGTTTTTTCACCATTCTTTTCTATCTCTTTTTTCTTTGAACACCATTGAGTATAGGCAACTTCAACGTTCGGAATGGTGCCTGAAATTGGGTACAGTGCAGACTTGCAATTGGGGCATTCATTATAAGCACAGACCTTTGACTTGGGATCACAAACAATTTCATCTGCTAGTTGTTCAAGATTATTTGTGGGAATGAGTTTATTCTTTAACAGCACATCAACAATGAATTGAAGATTTTCATGCCTTTTGCAAAGACATGTCTCCCGATCGCCAGGTTTTGGGGGTGTAACCCAGAATGGTCGATTTTTGCAAAAATGCGAATATGATACTTCATTGTTTGATTCTATATTTCTTGTGCAAATTTTGTAGTGTGTCGAGTAGAACTCGACGCTGTTTTTTCACCTTTTTGTTTGTTTTTGTACTTTTCTTACCAGCGATAAGGCGACTAACATCATCACGCTCATAGAATTCTCGCATTTCAGTTGATTCTTTCCTTACTTTACACCTGTGAATGTAGTTATTATACAGCGACCTTTGAGAAACCCCCAAAGACATTTTCACCATTTTTCGCAATTTGTACTTCTTTATCAAATCACTCGTGAGGAACCTGGATATTACCTGTCGTTCCTTCTCAGTTTTAGTGGCAGCATACTTTGTTTTCATGTCTTTCAGGAGAGAAAAGTGGAAGTTCAAAGTTCGCGAAACTTTTGATGCTTCCTTGGGACCAAATTCGCGTACATCGCACTTTTTGAGCAACTGATCAGTTGCTGCTGTTTCCGGCCAGTCGCCACCGTTGCTGGAAACGCTGTTGCCGACCGTTGCGAGTGCGATGTACGCTTAGCTTAATAATCCCTATTTTAAAGACACAACAGTGCAGTAGTTGTTAGGAGCCTGCCTTATTAGGAAAGGAAATTCCAAATAAAACCATCCTAATATGCCCAGTCCATCCATCTGTGTGCCAGGGCCCTGTTTGTGAGGAATATTTCCTAATTATCAAAATCCTTGTTAGGAATATTTGCCTAAGACCCAAACTACATACAACAGATAATTTTTCAGAATAATTTCGACGTTTTACCCAGAAATTCCAAAGAAAACGAAAGCATGAATGCCTTGCCTTTGATTATCCAATTCCTTTCATTGACCTTCAAATAAATGAAAGCGGAGTATATGGAAATTATTCCTAATATGCATCTTGGCTAGGCAAGATCCCTCACAAAGAGTTTTGGTTAGTAGAAGATATGCTTACAATCTCAGAACTGTTTTTGAAATGAACAACCTCTTATTAGGGATAAAAAGTTCCTAACAAAACATTCCTAGTATGCCAAGGCCGTCCATCTGAGTGCCAAGGCCCAGTTTGTCAGGAATCAGTCTAAAAACAGGTCTACTTAAGAATCTTCATCACAGCCATCGTTCATATCCAAGAGGAGTGGCTATGGTCTAACGAATAGGCAGCTATTTCAGCCAGTTGACGGATGTACAAAATCAAAATGAAAGGAACTTTCCTCTGGAGATCACCCACCCACCATAAAAACATCAATTTAAATCGGTCGACCGTTCTCAAATTATCGCATGGAAACCGGCCATAGGCTATTGGTGAATAACGAAAAGAACATTCGTCTGGAGATCTCGCACCCACCATAAAAAAATTAGTTTAAATCGGTCAACCGTCCTCAAGTTTTTGCGCGGAAAACCGTTTTCAAGATGGCAGCCATACTGGTGAAAAAAATATCAATGATAGATTTGGAGCCTAAAGCCAAACATGTTTTATCACTCTGAACCCTCTAAAGCACTCATACAATACATTAGGCTTACATGTACAATGATGGAGCTTTGGGTGCCTGTATTAAAAGGAGAGTTGTCACGCCAGAATAATTTAGCCGAGTTTTCCCAGGCAGGGTCACAAATTTCATCTTTTAGGCTTTAAATTTATCTTTACAAAGTCCCTGAATGAATGCTCCCCTACACCCAATACAGCCATTGCAGACCTGCCAGGATAAGAACCAAGGCTGTTTTGTTGGACAAAAAAACCAACCATGTAGAATTCATACTCATTATTCCACCAGTGCACTGCACTGCCCGAACACTAAATGTGCAGGCTGCTAAGAACAGCAAGGAATCTTCATATAGCTTTCTATTATGCATTATTCATGGCAGTGAAAGTGAAAAAAAATATGGCTCTATTGGGTACCCACAACAAAATTAGGTAAAAAACAAACCAAATCATCTCAAATGCACACTGCATTACGGTACTCTGCACCTCCCCACAATGGGGAAACTAGCTCAATCCAAGTCGGAGGTATATATAAATGGAGCATCTCTCACTTAGAGACATTCTCAGCCTTTTCCTATTATTAAGCTTTCTTAAAGCTGAATTGCATGAATAAACCAGAGCAAAAATACACAGCTCTATTGGGTACACACAACAAAATTTGGAAACAACAAACCAAGATCTTTGAAATGTGATGGTCTGGTATGTTTTTTTTTGCTAGGTCTAATTTTTCAACTCTGAGGTTGCCATCCGGTAAATTTTTTTCTTCAGGGTCGCCCAATGCCTCTTGTGAATTTCCCCATCCTCCTCCGCACTGCGCTTCATAGCTTTCCGGCAGATTCTCTCCGTTATTTTGGGTTTACTGAGGGCCAGTTCTTTTGAGAAGAACTTTCTTATTTCTTCTTCTTCTTTTCTACTCCACCTTTGCCTTGTCTGGCATGAATTACCCGTAGGTCTAATCTTAACTGCATTTCTTTTCTTGGGGAACCCTACTTCCTCTTCTTCTTCATAATGTTCATCCGTTGGTTCAGTATCTTCTCCCATCACTACAAAATAACAAAAAGGCCTGATATGAATCTGAACATCTTGGCAACTTAAATAACAACAATTTAGAACCTTTTTAACGTGAAGTAAAAGAACCGGTATCAATTTCATGATTTACCAGGTTGAGGACTGAGGCTTGAATATGCGACGGCTCAAAACGTCGTTTATATTAGCATATTTTAGCGTTTCGTTTGCTAGAAATAGCCATATATGACGCGTAGTCACCCCATTGTTCTTACGATACTCGACTCCATGGACTCATTGTTTAATAATGTACAGCAGATCCACTCCATACGTCGTTGTGTTTGGCTGCACACAAGGTTAGTACTCGTATGATAATGAGGAAACGGGTACTACGTCGGCAGTTCTAGCATACAATACACGAATATTGGTGACGTCTGGAACATGTTTCAGCGTCGCATAATCTAGCCTCAGCCCTCAACCTGTTTATGAGCTAAATGACAGGACATGAATATTGCATCATCAAACATTTACTTTCGGCATCAAGGAACACTAGTAACTCTGTACTAGTAACTACTAGTTGACAGCACAGCCAAGTGGGTGTTACATTGCAATCCAAATCCAGAACTCGACCTGATTTCTCATGCAAGATATACATGTTGCTTAAAAATTCTTAAAAATCATGTCTGATTTTCAGAATGGCAACAAACTCACCTTTATCCATTTCCTCCTGCGTGACATCATCTTCACCATCGTAAATGTCGGCAAGTGCAACGTCTATGCCTATGGATTGTGTTTGAGGAACGGGCGCAGGCAAGGGTCCTTGGGAACCTAGAAATCATTGCAAAGAACAAGGAATTAAAAAGGAGATTAAAGCCGCATGATATTCATTTTTGGCGAAGTGCCAACTAATTAGTAGAGCAAAAGTTGTGGCCTCCGAGCATGGTCCAAGACGCAGACTTCCTCCCCGACCCTTACTTAAAAAATTCAAGTGTATATCAGTAATACACGTCAAGTAATAGCCATCGGTAGTTGCTGTGTATTGAGGTACAACATAGTACATTTTACACTACGCTAAGGTCGGCGGACCTAAGCACAATCGAAAACGAATATCCTGCAGCTTTAAATTGAAAGTAACTATGGTACACCAGTATTATGCTTATCAGTCATCAAAACGATTCATCATCAGCCTTATTAAGGCAAAATACGCAGCATATCGAAACTTTCATAAGAAAGAAATTAGCATGAAAGGCCTATTCATACCATTTTTCTGTTTAAGCCATAAGATGCTTCAAACAAGCCACACAGTGCCAGAGTTTCACTAGGAGCTGGAATCTTAGGAAAAAGTACGGATTAGTCTCAAAACCCACAGAATCTAGATTCCGTAGTAATTTCAAACATTGAGAAGGATTCTGTTAGAAAATACGCCACCCATACATTCCTAAGATATTCCGTATATCACGGCATTAGGAATAGTGACCAGGTAAGTCACCAGTACTCAAGGTACCTGGCCAGGTGTCCAATCGCCTTAGGAATAACTTAGGAATCATCTAGAGTTTAAGATTCCGTAGGGATTCCTCTATCAACAGCTGTCAGCGGTTGCGTCAGCAGAGTTTCACCTTGTTTTTCTAAGCAGAAAATTGTTAGTCATGACTACGGAATCTCTTTGGACTGGGGGATTCCTTAGTTTTTGAGACTTTTCTGTAGTTAATTCGAAGTTTCCAGCTCATAGTGTTTGGTTATATCAGGGACCACATCGAAGATGTTCCCCTTTAGTAATGCAGGTGAAATTGTGTAATTGAAATTACATGTACTGTACATGGCAGACTTCTACCAGCTCCAGAAAAGTGTGATAGGCTGTTTTAGAGGGAGGATGAATTTAGTGGACCAAGTTTAGTTATCTACATTGTAAGTACAGTAACAAACAGGATTACATAGTATAGTAACAAACAGGATTACATTATCACCCCGAATTTGGAGTCAATTCCGGCATCTACATCCATTCTTTAAGATTGCAGAATTGCAGATTTATCAATGCTTGTTTCCAATTAATTACAAGGCATGCCAATCTGCATGGCTTGTGATTTTATTTTTCTGACTTCTTTTTTGATTATTATTACTCTACCTGAAGCAACTGGAGCATCGGGGATCTTTGCTGGAACCTGGTCAAGGTCAAGGATGTCTGAAAAAAAACCATTCCACTATCTGATTGCAATTACAGAAGAATCAACATGACAACTCATTGTCAGCACGCATACCAACAGTGAAGTGGGGTCTGCAATAGATTAGGACCGTTTAGGCGACAGATGAAAAAGACCGCATTAGGATTGCATCTGGATCCATCCAGATGAGACCACCTCATGCGAAGGTCCTTTTTAAATCCGGATGGGACCACACCCGGATTATTTTGCATTCACATGAGAAAAAAATGGAACCACATCATTCGGATCTGATCGGATCGAATGTGGTCTTTTTCTTGTCGACTTAACGGCCCAACTATTGCATGTTCGAAGGATGATAAACTGACTCAATAAGCATCTTTTTGTGATCAACTGGCACAGAACATATTTTTGTAAAGAGCACATCAGTTTGGTGATGAAGAAATGAAACAAGGAATCATTAGTACCTCATTTATAGGACCTCAAATCGCATTCTGAATACATGCACATTTTCATTTCATCGAATCACTGGGTTTAGAGCAGGCTTGCACCTGACAGGGGACCCTCTACGAAGTTTGTACGCAGCAGAGGGGACAAGGTCAGAATTTATATCCACAGCACCTGGCAGCAATTTTTTGCCTCGGGGCGGTGCCTATAAAAATGCAGACTCTCATGCATACATACCAGACCCCTAGCTGGATGCCAAGGAGGGGCAGGGCGGACCCTACTGGGCACTCCAGTGCCAGTGCGGTGTGCAACCGATGGTTTGGGCATTAGGCAAGGAATTTTGCTTGTTTCAGCCCGGGTTTCCAACTTTCAGTGCAAAAACTAGGTCCAGAATCCTCGCATGGACCCTCACATCCAGTAAACATTTCACGTTTTTGGGGGGGGCAGTTGGCGAGTGAAGAGGCAGGGCACAAATTCTATTTATTTTTTAAGGCAGGGGGCCGTGCCCCTCTTGAAATGCCTTATTAAACTAGGGGACTGCATACCACATGGATCAAACCATTGTGCTAAATGTACAATGTTATGACAATACTGTATCATACTTTGCTTACCATCTATTGAGATATCTGTAATTTTCTGCCCGGCAAATTTACCAAGAAGATTCCTCTCATGCAAAAGCATAATTTTTGATATATCGACTCTTTCGACAAGTGATGACGTTTGGCGATAATGGATGTCGTGCACATCCATAGTGTGGCCAAGGTGATTTGTCACCCACTTCATCTGTTGTGGACCCAGGTCAAATATCTAAAAAAGATACCACAAAATTATTCATTACTAAACAGAAAACAAAGAGAGTGCTGGAGAAACCTGGCTTGTAAAACAATTTGACTTGGACACAACAAACTTTCTGCACATTTAATTTTCACAATAGCTTGGCTGATCGGAGAGGCCTTTCATCATGGGCTTCTGGACATTGATTGCTCAACCTTAGACAGCTAATTGAGAAAAGAAACAAGAGGGATGTTCCGTTCAAAGAGGAACTGAAGGAAATGGTATGACATGGGACATCATCACCTCATGGGCCAAGGATAGAGGAATCGCAAGTTCAAATGGATGACTTATGTACAAACATGGCACCCAAGATGGAAAGAATATGAAAGATCCGAAGAAAGATCACCCTCTTGTATCACCAGCTCTATTTTGGACTTGGGTGGTCATACACATAGGCGATGTATTTTTTTTTTGTCAAGGAAATTGTCATTTCAATCCAAACACACTGATTTTGTGTACACAACAAAACAGCAACATTCATAGGAACTCAAGGTTAGCATCTAGAAGTCACAGCCAGTCACGTTTTGATGGTAGTCAGAAATGTGATGAAAAATCAATTGAATTGAATATTGTGCCCCCTTAAGTATTTGATGACCTGGCTATTTCGATCAGAAAGGATCGAGATACAACATCAATGTTTTCCCAAGTGGTTTTCAGTAAATGTTGCAGTCACTGTGGCCACTCTCGCCTGGCTTCACCGCGTGTATTGTTCCAGTTTGTGCCAATTGCTTGTTTCTTTTGTTTGCAGGACAATAAAGGGGTGAAGGCTAATACCTATCACCCCTATTGTCCTGCGAACAAAAGACATGGATGAATAGCACAAACCGGATCTAATATGCCCGCGGTGAACGCAGGCAAGAGTGCCCACAGTGGTCATCAACTCATTACCGGTACAAGAATCCAGATAGGCGAATTAAACAAGGCTATTTATGACGACCGCACAACTACCCTACAGAGAATCCAGATAGGCATAACTTCTAAATCAATCCGAAAACACTGAACTTGGCCCTGTACTATACTTACCTGACATGTTGTTGCCATGTACTTTCGCATGGTTTGAGATGTTATCCGTTCTGGGTATTTCAGCCCAGCTTGCGTGCACATCAGTTTCAATGAGTCGTAGGCGCGCACAGTTGCCAACCCTGTGAAGAAACAAAATGTTCTGCATCATAGCTAAGTCAGTCAGCATAGACTCATATCCAACACAGCACAGTCCATGGCCGTATAGCTTTTTGGTCCTGGGCCAGAAGTGCCACGGGGGGGGGGGGCAAAAGACCACTTTTTGCTCCAAAACTGCATGAAAAACACTGGCTAAAAAGAAATTCACATGGAAGCGAACATCATATCTTATTATATATGTATCTTATTATATATGTAACAAATAATTCTATCAGTCAAACATTTTGTGTTATGATATCTTTGAGGTCAAAAATTCTTACTCTGGTTTGCAAAGAGGTACTGGTTCCCAGGAAGAATTCCTGCCCTTGATCGAACATCGACACTTGCCAAATACTCAAGAAGTGGGACACAATCCCCAGGAATAATGACCGGAACCCCTCGTCCACGCTGAAAAGAGGCAGCAAATCAACATTCATACACACAACACTCGGTCAGTAGTTTAAAGCGGCACTACCTGGATGCAAAATGTCGGTGGCAGAAATTGTTTTACAAGGCTTTGCTGCACTCAATTTCGGGAATGACCAATTCAGTTATGCCATGGGTCTTACACCATGTCTACATATTGCCCTGCAAGTTTACTGCATAAATTTCAGCATTCTAACTCCAGTAGTTTTCGATATTGCAAATTCAAATTCAAATGCATCCATGCGAGTGCACCTTTAAACTAATCAGCAGCCAGCAGGTTAAAGTTTGGTTGCAAGTAAGTGATCTCGGATGCACAAGTAGTGGCCTCATACCTTGCCCCGTATCTCCACGATTTCTTGCGTTGTTAACAGATGTTCCTCTAGCTTTGTCAGGTCCTGTCGCATAGCTTGCTCAAGTTGAGAGATTCCACGGAGAGTGCGGCCATTGTAGTTCACAACTCTGAAGAAAAATAGAAAATCGTTAGGAGGAAAACTATGGCATATTCATTACCCAGGGGCTCATATTCAAGACTTGGGTCATAAAGGTTTGATTTATCGCTCTCGAAAAATGTAGTTCTTCAAAGTCACAAAGATTCCAAGCCTAAATAAAGATGCCTTTCCTGTTTACTGGAGGCAATTTAATACAAGCCTTATCTGTCCGGGAGTACGCACTCCTCATATCGTTTCTATGCAATTCACAAAACGGAGATAGAGGCTAAAATATACTTACGTCATGCCTTCCAGTTCCCCTGACCTGCGCTTGTTGTAGACTAAAAGTCTTGCTTGAGCAACCTGAGCCACTTGCCTGAATTTTTCAGATGTACATGATGTGCGATCCAGGTCGATGGTAGAAATTTGGGCCTTTAGATGGTCCTGAAGTTTTTTCAAATCTTCGGGTTCTGGAAGTGATGTAACTTTATTGAACTTACGCACCTCAAGTGTTACGCATGCCAATTTTGTTACTTTTTCGGACCATTCTATCTCCATCAACCTCAGAAACTGTTCAGCATCATCCTCCAATGTCTTGTTCTTCATTTTGATTGCAATGGCTATTTTCGCATTTAACATTCTCTTCAAATCGAAACCAATTCGAATCGCAGTCGAGGGAGCTATCAATTCTTCTTCATCGTCGGCATTTTGGCTAGCTGTCATCAACGCAGCCTTTATGGCAGCATTGAAAAAATCTGGTTGCAGGTACTTCATCATATTGCTATCACTCTTTGAATGTGGCAGGGAATCTGCAGATTCCAGGGCTCGCATATTTACAAGAAACCTCGCTGCCTGCCTCATGCGACTCGAGGCATAGTATTTACGCCTCAGTTTATTCCCAATGTTCCTCCGCATCCATGAGTTACCCAGTGACACTATCAGGACATCATTTTGAGCAATGTCAGACACTTTATCATGTGTCATTATCGGAAACACCTCGTCAACGAGTGCCTGTGTGGCTTCTGGAATAACCTGCCCTCCAAGGGCCCTCGACTGAGCTATTAAAGTTCCCTTGGAAGCCCTCTGTTGCTTCCCATCTCCCAAATAACCTGGGCAGGAGGTTTGATGCCTAGGCAAGTCAGCCTCAATTTTGAGCCACAGCAAGCATTTTGGACATGGTCCATAAGACTGTGCGCAAAATTTGTCATTCTTTACCCTTCTTCCAATGATGAGCTGTCCCTTCTTCTTCTCCATCACTCTTTGATTATGGATATGATCTCCCTTGTTCCTCAACATGTCTTGAAGCCGTTTCTTTTCCTTCCCTTCACTTCGAGATATCTCCACAACCTCTTTTTTATTTTTATGTACTTTGAGATGTTTTGATATCGCAGACACAAGTTTCCTACAATAAATGCAAGCGTGATAAAAGTCATTTACTCTAGTGTTCCTCTTTTGCTTCCCAAAAATAGATATTTTCGAATCCATCACCCGACGAACGTAAATTCCTTTGCACACATCATCTCTCTGAATTGTCTTTTCATCTATATCTACTTCTTCCAAGACCTCCTCTTCATCTACTTCCTCCAAGACCTCTTCAATTTCTTCTGTTTGCTTTTTGTTCACTGCAAATTTACTGAAGCTCCGAGTTAGATCTTGTACTGGGATTACATCAGAGTAGTCCGAGTCATGACTGTCTTGCACCATGGAAGACGGCTGTTCATTATCAACATAGTCAGGGACCCTACCAGCCTTTCCGACATTTGACTTATCTTTCTCACCACACCTCTTCTGTGACTTTCTATCTACAGACTCTTCACTACTTGTTGAATCTGACTGTTCATGACAAACATAATCAGGGTCTCCGTGTGAATCTGCTGCAGAGGATGCTAGCTCCTCACTTGACTTGTCTTTCTTATTGGTACGTCTGTGACTGTCTAACTGCCTTGGCCTCTTCAGTGACCTTCTTTCGCCAGCATCTTCATTACTAGAATCTGAAGACAGCTCTCCTTCAGGAACCCGACCACCAAATCCATGCCTGTAACTGTCTAAAACCCTACGCTTCTTCCTCGACTTTCTATGACAGATATCCTCATCACCGGAGTCGGAAGACGAATTTTCATTGCAAATATCGACCCGGTTCCTATCGTCAACTCCAAGAACTCCTGTAATGAAACAAGAACGTTAAGGGAAGTGAAATTTACCAGAAATTAAGTTATGTGGCAATGTGATTTTTCAGTACCACATTTTAACCATAACTGATTCAAAAAGATGAAGTCAATTCTTGTTGGGAAATGTATGGTTCCTAATGACAAAAGTTCCAAACAACGTGACACTTGTCCAAAAATTCTTAACAAACAAGACCATTATCCCTAACAAGCGAGAACAGACGAGGTCAGTGCTTAAAAAATCTGTTCATTCCTCAGGAACATTTGGTGACATTAACTTCAGGTTTTGGTGGCCAATTACCAACAAATACTAGTACAAACATTACTAACACTAAATTGTGAAGAATTTAGCAAATGAAAGCACAAAAATCCATGAATTCTAATGGCCTAATGGCACTTTTGATCTTAACTGTCAGTAGCTAAACTGGTATCCCCCTCCCGTCGTCAGAGGGAAAGTTCTGACTTCTATTAGTTCATACCTACCCATGTACGGCCAATTCCCAGAGAACATAAATAAGTTGAAATTTCCCACCGGAGGTGCACCCTACCACACTAACCAGTGTTGCGTGCGCCAACAGCATGGATCACTTATTAAAACGCTTCACCAAGCGAACGCCAGTGTCGGTGAGTCCAGCCGTGGGGACGGTGGGCGGGCAGTCTGACATGGGTAGGTATGAACTAATACAGAACCTTCCCTCCGACAACAGGAGGGAGAATTCTATTTCGTTCGTACGCTACCCATGTCAGACTTTTGTATCCAACCCCCAACGATGATTAAGGGAGGTGGGAAAAGCGGACACTTACCGTATAAACTAGAACAGAGAAATTTGCTTGACAGCAAATTTGATGGTCCCCATCCATTGCGTGAAGGAGGTGCAGCGGTTCCGCAAAGACTGTATCTCTGCTTGGAGGTCGACCCAGGGTCCAGGGGGTTTGGCCTCGGGGACAAACTGCAAAGTGGGAGCATGGGGGAACAGGCTCAGCCCGGACTCGCGACCCACCGGTGGGTCAAACGGGAGCCCGGGAAACCGCCAAGCCCGAAGGGCGGGGGCGGCGGGAGTTCCAACCCCCTCTGCCACCACCGGTCAACCCGGAAAATCCGGGGCCTCCAAGACCAGTGGCGGGGCTACAGTCATCCATGGGTCCCTGGAGGTTGGAACGACAGAGAGAGTGGGAGGGGGGGCAGATGAGGGCAGGAGGGAAGGCCCAAAGATAGCGGGGGGGGGGCAGATGAGGGCAGGAGGGAAGGCCCAAAGATCCACCAGGGACAGTGGTGAAGGCCCGGCAGCGCCTTGACCAGGGGGCCCTGAGGGGAGCCAGGCTCGCCACACGTTGGCAAGGATACCGACCGTGTACTCACAGGGGGGCCCAGAGGGAAAGCAAAGGTCCCCGGGCTGGTCACAGGACCGGCCTGCACACCACACCGGGCCAAGGGTAGGCTCAGAAAAGACCGGAGGCATCAAGGAGTCGGCTTGCCGCAGACACCTAAGGGAGCAGAGGGAGAACTGGAAGTCCTGCTCGAAGAGTTGTACCTCTGCTTCAGCAGGGCCCCTCGGGGGAGGGGGGGGGGCAGAGAACGAAGCAGACGCGTGGCAGGGGGTGCCTCCGGCTGGAAATTCCAAGTTCTGCCTCAGGGCATTGGCCCTTGAGGTCCCTGTAGCCAGCCCGTGTCCGGGTAAGTAAGATGCAAAAGTCTGACATGGGTAGCGTATGAACGACATAGAAAATTAGCACCAGATTTTTTTAGCACTGACCAGAGGATAGACATTGCAATGCACTTACTCTTTACTCCAGCAGCACCAGCTGCAGAGCATTTTCCTTTCTGTCCAGAGTTGCCCTTGGCGCCAGTTACACCAATATCATCAGTCTCTTCTTTCTCGCCCTTAGGCCTATCTCCCATGGATTCCGTAACACTCGTAGCTCCATCCTCTCCCGTGACACCAGTGATGCTAGGGTCTCCTTCCTGTCCAAATTCTCCCCCTTCTTCCTTCAAACCAGTGACACCAGTGGGGCAAATATCTCCTGTAGCTTCCGTGACAAAAACAATGAGTGTTTGTCCATTAGAATCTGTGAGACTGACGACAACCTGGTCATCTTTGGTACCAGTAACACTGGTTGGGCCGTTGATTTCATTAACATTAGAATCACCATTAATGTCTTGTTCTCCGTTGTGTTCTTTTGCTCTAGTGACTTCCTGGCTGTCTAAACAAGTAACACCACTATCACCTGGAGGATGGACAAATGAGTGATGATTAAAAGTATGTCTGTCAGACAAGTGCACCAGAGCATGGTTGTAAATAACTTCTGACTCAGTGGTGTGTTGTAAGAAAGTATACCACTGATTTGTCAGGGCATGTTCCTGTGATTATGATTATTTAGAACTAGCCTACAGAACGTTCTTCACAGCATGCAACATGGCCCATTATTCCTAACAAGCAAGTCTATTTACTGTAAACGGTGAAATTCTCGCGAGCGTTTTATTTTCAAGATTTTCGTGAGTAGAGGGCCAAACGCGAACTTAAAACATGCGAAAATTCGGTCTTTAATGCATTTTGTATTAGAAAATTGCCTCAAACGCAGAATTTAAATGCAGCAAAGTTCAGGAAGGGACCAAATGGCGTATATTTAGCGTCGCGAAAATTTCACGGTTTACAGTATTCCTAACAAGTGGCAACAGACTAGGTCAGTGCTTGAAAAATTTGTTCATTACTTGGGAGCAATTTGGTGAAGACGATAGATTTTGGAGACCACGAAAATACATTACTAACAGGAATTTTATCAAGAATTTACCTACTCTGAAATCCCCAAAATCCACGAATTCTATCGCAAATGGGTAAATGGCGAGTGGATCGTGATTGTCAAGAGCTATAGCGTAGGATAGACATTGCAATTCACTTACCATTTGCTCCACTAACGTCAGTTTCACAGCATTCTCCTCTCTGCCCCGCATTGCCCTGGACACCAGTAATACCACTCCCTTCCCTCTCGCCTGTACCTCCCTTGGGTCCAGTAACACTCACAGCTTTGTCCTCTCCCCTGACATCAGTAACACCACTATCACCTGGAAGATGGAGAAAGAGGTGATTAAACGTATGTCTGTCAGGCCAAGTGCGCCAGAGCATGTTTGATAAGAATGTCTGACTGTATGGTGTATTGTTAGGAAGTATACCATCTATTTGTTGAGGCATGTTCCGAAGATTATGATATCTGGCCTACAAAAAGTTCTTAACAGCATGCCACTTGGTCCACTATTCCTAACAAGCAAGTCTATTGATTCCTAACAAGGCCTCGTCCGAGCAAATGGGAAGTAAACTGTGACATTACCATGAAATTTTCAAAGCAGTTTTTCTAAGGAATTAAACATACATTATGGTTGGGAAGTGACCAATGCGTTGACTATTCGGGCGCATGAGATGTTGTCCAGATAGCATCTTATCTTTGAAATTTGACTGATTTGAAAGTAGACACTCTGGACACATTTGGACACTTGATGAGACATGTTCATGTTCCTATCGAACTGTGCACCTAAGTTGCGGACGTGAGGAGATGCTGAGACAAATGAGGAACCAATTTGAATTGCGGGCAGCGGTTCTAATCTAGTGAGTTGGCGCTTGGGAGCAATGATCATATATTCTGTCTTCTCATCATTGCCCTTGAGATGGTTTAACTTAAGCCATCCCCTCACGTCCTCGACACAGGCCTCAGCCTTCACTATTGCATCTCGCAAACCCTCTGGAGTCAATGGAAACGAACAGTACAATTGAATGTCATCCGCAAATCCATGACGACACATGTAATGCTTGTCAATTATTTTACCCAGCGGTTGAATGTATAAATATGTATAAATATGCCATCCAACGGGTTTTCCTAGACCGCCTGGCATATCAGAATACTTACACAAATGGCAGACGGCACCTGTATATCCCGTCCCTGAACAATCGCAACTAAAATCCTCACGTCCTCAACGCAGGCCTCAGCCTTCACTATAGCATCTCGCAAACCCTCTGGAGTCAATGGAAACGAACAGTACAATTGAATGTCATCCGCAAATCCATGACGACACATGTGATGCTTGTCAATTATTTTACCCAGGGGTTGAATGTATAATGAAAAAAGTAACGGGCCAAGAACAGAACCTTGCGGCACCCCCGAAAACAAAGGCACAGGATCAGACCTCATCCCATCCACCAGAACCGAGTAGGTCCTATCTGCAAGGTAGGATCTGAACCAGTTGAGCACTGTGCCCTTGACACCAAAGTGACTCTCGAGCCGTGATATGAGTATCTCGTGACTGATGGTGTCAAAGGCGGCTGACATGTCCAGGAGGATGAGAACAACACCTCTACCAGTGTCCAATGCTGTATCAATATCTGCCTTTATTTTCAGGAGCGCCGTTTCGGTACTGTGGCCTGGTTTGTAGGCAGACTGCAGTGAATCGCTCAGACCGTGAAGTTTAACATGTTCAAGAAGCTGTTTTACAACAATCCTTTCAAGGACTTTGGAGATGAAGGGCAAATTTGAAACTGGGCGGTAGTTTTTCAAAATATCTCTATCAAGCCCATTCTTCTTGAGAAGGGGGTTAACAAGAGCATGTTTAAAGCAGTCTGGTACAATACCCGACTGTATGGAATAGTTAACACCATGCACTAGCAAGGGAAGAACTGCGTTCAAAACAGAACTATCCTTCAGCACCCCAGTGGGTACAGGATCCAGACTGCACGACTTAGGCGCACATGACTTTATCAGACGCCCAAGATATGTGCTCGAGACAGGTGTAAACTCAGTGAGACTGTTAAAATCGTCCGTGGGAACATCAGAGAGAGCCCCAGTGCAGGTCGGATCATCAAATGATGCGTGAATCGCTTTGATCTTGTCATGGAAGAATTTTACAAAACGATCAGCCAGTTCTCGCTTATCAACCGCATCAGGAAGCTCACTCCCCACGCCCACTGGCGATAGATCCTGTTTTTGCCTGTTTAATCAGGCAAAAACAGCCTAACACAGCCTCTAGGTGAAGGCTGTGTTAGCCTGCTTTAGCCTGTTTCCTGTGGTATTGGCACAAATTGAGGCACAGGCTAAAACAGGCTAAAACTGGCTGGCCTGTTTTAGCCTGCTTAATCACACAGCCGGCTGATTTCGTCTGCCAAACACAGGCTGCCTGTTTTTGCCTGTTTTTCAAAAACAGGCTAGGCTGATTAAGGCTGTTTTTCCAAGTTGAAACACACCTTCGTAATTGAAGGATGTTTTTACCAGGTTTAGCCTGCTTTCTGCAACCTTGTTGCCATGGGCACCAATTCCAAAATCAGGCAGGCTGATTTAGCCTGTTTCAGAGGGTTAATCATTGTACATGTTTATGGTGAATGCATAAGAAAGATATGCAGTCAGTGCATACAAGTACAGTAAATACATGTCTACATACTGGCTTGTGCGATATGGTTGATGGTGTAGGACTTCTTGCTTGTGAGGTTTGCATGGAGTTGTGATGGTGGTGTTGGGGGGGGGGGGGGAGACTAACGTTTCGGACAGTGTGTATTTGGTTAAACTCCATTACGCCCAAATTATGTAACACATCAATGGGCCAAACATGTTACATGTAACTGTTACTCAGCTCGTCCGGTTTGAAATTCACTCCTTTTCCTCCTACGATCAAGGTTCTTAAAATACGCTTGTACAGATTCATCCTGTGAGTGCTGCTCGCCGGAATACAAATTGGTGGGCCTACCAGTCGACCAAGCCACAAGGGGCAGGTTGGGAAACCGAGAAAGTCAAAGTGATAGACTGTACCATAATATACGTGCTATCAAAATATTCA